>PITA01009877.1:0-71392 GCA_004023965.1 Spilogale gracilis
GTCTCAATTTACTTAAATCTGTGTAGAAATGACAAGAAAACCTAAAAGTGTTATCAGAAATGGCTTCTAGATTTGGGGTTATGAATATCTTTAATTTCTATGAAAGACATGTGACGTCTATTTTTTTTTTAAGATTTTATTTATTCATTTGACAGAGAGAGATCACAAGTAGGCAAAGAGGCAGGCAGAGAGAGAGAGGAGGAAGCAGGATCCCTGCTGAGCAGAGAGCCCAATGAGGGCCTCAATCCCAGAACCCTGAGATCATGACCTGAGCCGAAGGCAGAGGCTTTAACCCACTGAGCCACCCAGGTGCCCATGATGTCTATATTCAGATAAAGCATTGTGAATTATTTTATAGATTAAGAAAAAATTAAAATAGTGAAGAATATTATCTGTGAGGAGACACATGAAATTTTCTCAATTAGTAATCATCTTCTTAAAGCTTGAAAAACTAAGTCTCTGTTATTTGAAGAAATAAACATTTAGTAATATGATTTTATAGGAAACAAATCAATGGGAGAAAAAAATGGAAAACATATGTCTTCTCTTCCTGTCTCAGATCTGCTATATCCCTAGGTTTACATCAATCTGGAACCTAACCTTTGTGGATACTATAACCAAATGTATGCCTGTAACCTGTAAGATACTGCCCCAGACATGGCTAATCTAGTCCTCTTTCGCACTCTCCTCAATTATCTGGTTTTTTTTGTTGTTGTTTTGCTTTGCTTTGTTTTGTTTTGTTTTGTTTTGTTTTTTTAATCTTACACGCTCAGACTTTTTGTTTAGAACATCTGTTAAATTAACTGGCTCACTGACTAGTATTAATACAAAAATGCTGAATGAAAACCTGGGAAAAAGAGTGAAACTGGATTTGTGGCAGTCCCCACTCATACCATCTACTCCCAGCTGTGCTCAAGAGTGGTTTATTTCTAGCTCTCATGCCCCCACAATATACAGCTAATTACTTAAAGGAGTTCTTATAGGTTCTAATTAAGTTAAATTAAAGCACAGTCTCACTCAAACTGGTACTGATTTCCTTACAACTCAAGAATTATTTCAACTCAATGACATGTTGCAACTTCATGGGGACCAGGGGAGGTGGAACAAGAAGAATGTAGTGAAAAACCATGTCTTATAAGGAATAGTTGAAGAAGAGGGTGTGTTTAGTTGGAAAAGGAAACATTATAGTAGGAATATGAGTGCTGCTTTCCAATATTTGAAGTCCATTGTGTAGGCTATAAATCCTTAGTGTCTCCAGAGAGCAAAATAGGGTGAAAATTTGGTGAAAATCACAAAAGGCCATATTTTAACTTTACAAAAACTGTCTTTTTAACCACCAGAAGTATCCCATGTTAGTCTTAATGCTCATGTGGAGATTGCATTTGGTTTGTCAGTCCTTTATTAATATCTTAGCATTGCGCCTACCTACCATCTTTTTATTAATCTACCTACTTGCCATCTTAAATGCTGGTGAGGTAGAGCAAGTGAAGAACTGGAGATTAAAAAATTAGAGATAAGAATTAATTTCTTCATGATGATATTCTAAGGAGTACTTGACAATTTCATTGTTGATAGCTAAAGATTTTGTACTGTGATTTTTTTTAAAAAAATCTTTTTTACATGGTTTTCTCCAAATATTGAGAGCTATTTTGTCTGTTGACCAAAATAACATAAACAATTTGATTGACAATTATGGTATGTTCTCAAGAAATTTTGTTAATTGTGTATTATGTCCAAGCTCCATAGCAGGTGCCGGGTTCCAATAAGGAAAGATTTTACTGTAAAGAGTTTTTGCTCTGTGCATCGGGCTTACTGCCTTGTGGAAACAGCAGGGATGTGAAGTTAGACACTTTGTGAATATATGGAAACGAGTTTCTGAAGGAGGAGCTAGTGAGATCAGTGCTTAATTTGGGCTGCAGTTCCCCTGGGTGCAAAAGGACATTTCTGACATCTATGACAGAGCTGCGAAGAACAGGATATGAAGAGGGCTATGTTGTAGGGAAGGGACACTGTACTGAAGCAGCAAGAAGTCGACAGAGTGTGGCAACGCAGGTAGAGGCTGGAAACGCAGGTAGAGGCTGCTTCCCAAGGACCATGAGGGCTAGTGCGGAGGACAAAATCAAATTTACAATTTGTAGAACATAAATGTAGCTTTAATACATAGGGTGAATGGTAGGTTGTCATAGCAGCAACAGGGAGATTGTTACATATTATAAGACTACAGTTTGGGTGGAAACAATAAAATTTTGAATAAAAGTAGTGGCAGAATGGAGAGGACAAACATATTTTAGCAATGCTTAGTGAAGCAGACTGCCCTCGGTATAAACAATCAGTGATTAAAAAATTTAGAATGCAGGGGCGCCTGGGTGGCTCAGTCATTAAGGGTCTGCCTTCTGCTCAGGTCATGATCCCAGAGTCCCAGGATCGAGCCCCACATGGGCTCTCTGCTTGGTGGGAAACCTGCTTCTCGCTCTCTCATTCCCCTTGCTTGTGTTCCCTCTGTAGCTGTTTTTCTCTCTGTCAAATTAAAAAAAATTTTTTTTTTTGAATGCAACCAACAGATTGGGTATACTGTGGTCTAGCTAACTTGCAATTTTGTTATGTCCAAAACTCGCCAGTATAAATTATGATCCAGTCGCTGGAACCTGGAGGCTAATAAGGAATCAAAGTGTCAAATTAGGCATGCAGAGTGAGAGAAAACCTGACATGCATGAACCTTTGGAGGCCAGGGAGGGGAAAAGGAGTCCCCAGAGAAGACTAAGAAATGGTGATCACAGTAGAAAGGGCAGAGCCAAGAATAAATAATGTTGAGGAAATCAGCTATAGTTGGAGGCAACCTGGAGAGATTTGGGTCAACCTCTTACATGCCTCCAGACAAAACAGGTGAACATGAGGAACACCTTGCATTCTTGGTGGGAAAGGTCAGTAAATCAGAAGCAGTGTTAGAAAGCTAAAGAAATGCAGTTGTGAGTCTGAAATGCATTACTGGGAGGAACTAAGTTTTCCCCCAGGGGAAAGCAAGATTTCAGTTAAAGGAAGGAGCTGTGGAATATTCTCTGAAAACCTAACAGTGAGCAAGTTTGTCTGCATTGCTTCCAGGAGTAGACTGAATTATGTGAAGTGGCTTGGGCATAGGCAATAGTGGAAGAAACCAGAAGGAGGTGATATACAAAGAGCTTAATTTATATTTTACAAATGTTTTATGAAATTCAGATGTATGTTTTTTAGTTATTTATTTTTATTTTTTAAATTATGCTGTTAGCCAGCACATCCTTAGTTGTTGATGTAGTTAGTGTTCAGTAATTCATTACTTGCATATAACACATGTGCCCCCTTAATGCTCATCACCCCATTCCCCATCCCTTTGCCCCCTTCCCTTCTGAAACCCTCAGTTTGTTTCCCAGAGTCCAGAGACTCTCATGATTTGTCTTCCTCTCAGATTTCTTCCCAATCAGTTTTCTCCTCCCTGCCTTTGTGGTCTTCCATGCTATTCCTTTTGTTCCTCATATATGTTTTTAATTCTTAGATGAAAGGTTCAGACTTGTTACCCCCAAATTAATTAGCAGAGCCCTGATTTTGGTTGGATAGTAGGTAAAACAAACCTCCCAAAGAGGAGGTTTGGAGAAGCTGAGGAGTTAAATTTTAGAATGAAAACACAGATTTCAGACTGAACTGTCTTGTAGGAATTCGAATGGCAAGTAGTGATTCATGGCACTGAAGGACTGGGACAGAGCAGTAATATGTTCAAAATCCTACAACCAGATTAATCTACAGTAATGGGAAAGACATTCTGAAAAGCATTAAGATTGGATTTTGTTTCAATTTGCACAACCAATTAGAATTAGAAGGAAACAATAAAATGTTATCCCTTCATTATAAAATTGAAGAATTTTAACAATAACCTCTTTGATGTGGGTTCCTTATGTGCCAGTTATTATGCTAAGCAATTTACATGCATTAACTCATGAATTAAGGCAAAATGAGTTCCATGTAATCCCAAGTATTTTTACTCCTACTCTCAATTTGAAATAGCATGCTTAGAGTATTTAAGTGACTTGCCAAAATTTTGTTAATTTGGAAGTAATAAAAAAAAAATCCCAATCCAACTATACCCCAAGTATAAAATCCTGCACAAAAAGGAGTTTATAGTCTCAAGTAATCAAAATGCTTGGAGGCTGAGCCTCAGCCATGTTTGATTAAGACTTCTCATCTTCTTTCCTGGGATTCACAAGCTTGTGACCTCTTGTGTATCACTATCTCTAGTCACGTTTTCCCCAATGTGTTGAAATGGCTGTGGTAGTTCAGACATTTGAACACCAGCTTCCAGGGAAAAAGAGAAAAAGAGCATTTCCTAGAAGTTCTTACCAACATCTCTGGTTTTATAGGCTAGAAATGGGTTACCTTTACACTTCTTAAATATTCTAAATACACTTCTTAAATATACCCCCCCCCCAAATTGCTTGTATTTGTCAGTTTAAACTTGAGCCAACTGTCTTCATGGAAGTTAAGCTTCTTTTAACATACATGGAGGTGTGAGGGAGATAGTGATATATGAAGACCTATACAGACAGTTTTAAGATTAGGTGGGATTCATTGGGAGAATGGATTACCATACTATCCACTAAAATTAGATTATTATTCTAACAGAATTGAAATAACTTGAAAAAGCAATCATATATCTATTTAATTACAGAACTAGTTCTAGGATCCAATACTTCTAGCTTGTACACACACATACATACCTATACACATACATATACAATTTGTGTTTTTTCTTTTACTAAAGCTAAGTAGGTCAAAGGACAGGAAGATAGATATGGATAAGGAGATTGATCAATAGATATATAGACACGTGATGGATGGGTAGATGGATGGATAAATACAGATAATCTCTAGGAAGCCTTTGTGTTAGATGACTTCACCCAACTGTAGCCTAGTGTAAGTGTTCTGAGTGTGTTTAGGTTAGGCTAGGCTAAACTATGATGCTCAGTAGGTCAGGGATATTAAATGTGTTTTGAACTTATGATGTATTCAACCTAGGATATGTTTATCAGGATGTAACCTCATTATAAGTTGAGGAAGATCTGTAGAAGGGTAGAGATCTTTTTTTATCCTTAACATGGCAGAATCATCTGACCAAATAAAAATAAAAAGTTTTAAGAGTGTAGAGTAACTAATTACATTAATGGTCCTTAACATCTTGGCTAACTGCATTTAATCAAAAGCAATTTTTTTAATCCTTAAGAACACAATATTACATAGAAAAAATACAAAGCTTAGAGAATTATAAAAAAGCCATTGAATGAATGAATTCCAAACTCATATATTTTATCATGTTTTCTATGGAATTTCCCGACAGCATCCATGAAAATAATTTCCAATTACATTGGACACAAAGGAAGCAACAGTGTATCATCACTGGTAATTGGAATTGAGTGTGTCACTGGGAGCAGTCGTTAGCATTTTTACTGGTGTATGTGGTACAGAGTTCTTGGAACACAATGGAGAGATAAAGTGCTCATAAAAATGGATTCCCTTATCCATCAAAGTACATTTGAATCACAAGGTGTAAATATGTATAGTCTAAAATATATAGTATATATCTTGAATGAGAGTTTTATAACCTTAGAGTGCTTTTGGGTCCTTGGACTGAATAACAATCCTAAGCTGATGTCAAAGCATTGGGTGTGCCAAGGCTGCGCGGTAGCCAGGCTGAGTGGAGTCAGAGTTGGGGGGAGGGGGGAGTATAAAACCAAATTGCCTGCTCTTATCCTAGAAGTACAGTTGAAGAGGGCATACAATCCACTCTGGGTGACTTTTGAGACGTGTATCTTTACTAATCTTGAAAATATCTGATTATTTCAGGCAGATTTAACAAGTATACACACTCTTCTTTCTTGGGTCTCTAACAAAGTGGGACAACATGGTCGTAGTCTACTTGTTTGTATTTCAATGTATTTTAAACAAATTTGCCAAATTACGTTTTTCTCAAATATAGGAGATAAAGTCCAGATTAGTATAAGAATATTAAGATGGGGGACTTGAGGACAGGAACTGGGCTAGTGTTGCATATTTTTGTCTTGTCACCCTGCATGTGAAGCAGGAAAACTGAAAGTTAAGTATATATGCATGTTTTGCTCATACACTTAAATAGCATGTACTACGTGGAAAACTTACTGTAATTTCTTTAACAACATTAACTCATTTAATACTGCTGGAAGATGCTATTTTTTTTTTTTTTACTTTCTTTTCATAGGAATAAACTAAAACATAGAGGTTGAGTAATTAGTTTGAAGTCACACTGTTGGCTAGAGGTCAACCTATGATTCAAACATAGACTTTAAGGCTCCAGAAGCAAAACCAATAACCATAATAGCGAGTGGTGCAGTTTTTCGTATTTGGTGAAACTGTGTAGGACTTGGCTCATCAGACTCATAGGCAAAAGTCTTAAAACTTTCTGATACCTGGCACACCCAAAAGCATTTAAGTTAGACTTTCTGATGGAGGCCCATGAATTGATGTTCTCAGTAATTCCCGTGAAAGCTTTATGTATAGCACTTGTTGAAGGTAAAGAGGATAGAGGAGCCATTTACAACTTTAAACAGCAAATATAGGAAGATAATCCATAGAAGGAAGCTAAGAGCCAAGAGTTCATGAGTAGTGCAGTGAGTTCTAATGCAAAATTGATTAAAGACCTCGCTCCTTTAATGACTAAACTCACCTGCTGTGCATCCATGTTTAATTTTACTTTATAATTAAATCTAGCATTAGCAGGCCTCATGTTTCAATGTGTAATAGTATCCTATTCCTTTGTAGGATCTTTTCATGTTTGCACACACACACACACCACTCTAACTTGATTCTCTTGATCTGAAAACTCCTTTTCCGCTTTACTTTTCTCTGATGCTTGATGTCTTTTTTATGTAATAAAATGTATATTTATTTTTCAATCCTATTTGGAAAGAAATGTCAGGGTATTTATCATTCTATACCTTTCTAAGTGGGATTGCATTATTTCTTGGTTATAACGCAATGTACACAAAAGGCAAAACCTGAAACAAAATCACATGTCTCCCTTGATATGATTTGCCTCTCTTTTCCTATTTATGTTTTGGTCTTGAGAGGGTTAAAATCATTCAGCAAAAAAAAGTTAAATTAACTCTCCTTGGCTGGGCATTTCATATCGTGGCTCCATCTTGCTTATATGATTTTTTTTTAAAGATTTTGTTTATATTTGACAGAGAGAAACACAGCTAGAGGGGAAACACAAGCAGAGGGAGTGAGAGAGGGGGAAGAAGCAGGCTTCCCATCGAGCAGGGAGCCAATGCGGGGCTCGATCCTGGGTCTCCAGGATCATGACGTGAGCCAAAGGCTTAACCAACTGAGCCACCCAGGCGCCCCGTGATTTTTTTTTAATACAATGCCACTCATTTTGGTTCTGTTTTCCTAAGTGAAAACAGTGATATACTTTAGAAATTCAAGATAAGTTAAACTCACAATTTCTGTCAAAGAGTACTCTATGGGCCATAACTAAGTGCCAGGTCTCCATTTAGAGTACGATAAGTAGAGCAGGTGTGTCTTTTATGTGCACCTACCAGTAGTGTTTGTATCCAACCGATAAATATTTATTTGGGTCTTATGTCATGACAGACTGGATGTGAAAAGAACAAACATGGAATGGCTGATGATGTAAAGGATTTTGTAGTCCAGGAGAGGAAACACTTAGTGAACTAAATTTCAAAAAATAAAAATATATTAAGATTGCTGGGGATACAGAAAGCTGGACAAATGATCTCTGGGGAGTAGAAAAACAAGCATTCGCACAAGTGGCCACGAGCAGGGACATCAAGGGTGTGGAGGATTTCTTCAGATGGTGGAAGCTGAAGTACTCCGCCAGCAGGACCACGTGGGCAAGAACACACAGATGTGAAAGAGCCTCAGCTCCACAGTGACTAAGTACATGCGGGTTCTGTATGGGGTGTCCTGCAACACCGCCAGAAACTAATCTGCAGAGATTCTGAAACCATTCCTGTCATGCCAATGAGTTTAGGTGCTTTTTAAAAAAATTAACTTATGTTTTTAAAAATGGGGAGTAACATGATCAACCTCGTGTGGGACAGTGACTCTGAGGCTCCTGTGTGAAAGGAGCTGGAGGAGGAAACAATTAGGATGCTTTCCAGCCTTGCAATTAGGAAAGTGAGGGTCCAGACCAGCTGAGACAATTGCAGGGGTGAGAAAAAGCAAAGAAATACTGGATGAGTAGAATATTTTTATACATCTAGGAAATTTAAAAAAAGACTTTATAGAAGCCATAAATTATATATAATTCACTTATATGTTCTTTTTTTAAAGATTTATTTATTTATTTTGGAGAGAGATAGAGATGGGGAGAGCGTGAGCAGGAGGGGGGCAAAGACAGAAGGAGAGAGAAAATCTCAAGACGACTTCTTTCCTCTGAACACAGAGCAAGGCTCGATGCCAGGACCCTGAGATCATGACCTGACCCAAAATTTGGAGTCAGACATTTAACAAATGAGCCATGTAGGCACCCCATAACCCACCTATATTTTCAACATAGTTCTAGCAATTTTTTTTAATACCTCAAATGTTAAAAAAAATGTAGAATATAGAACTATCATGGCAGAGGTGGCATTTTCCAGAATAAATAGTTATGCAACACATTGCTTTTTAGGGCTGAGAATAATACCTGGTATGTGGTATGTACGACTAAACATTTGTTGATTGAAAGGAGAAATGAATCAATCGGCAAGTTAATGTCTACATTGGCAGAAATCCTGAGTAAGGGTTAAGTTCTACTCCCACCCCTCTACCATTTTATATGAGCCCATTCTTGTTGACAATAAAGGACATACTTATGTCCTTTGGTCTGGAACTGCTATGCTATCCAAGCCCTGCAGATGGTAGTATTTTGACTGAGTTGATCCAGATGATCAACTCAGTCTTCCCAGTGAAGGGAATATCTGTCCTTTGCATTAGTTTGTAAAATGTCATGGAGCATCTGGCAAAACAATCTGATACAATGATGTTTAATTGTATTAAAAAAAACAACAACCCTGAAACCGTATCTTATTACAACTGTGAATTTACAAAATGCAACTAATTTTTCAAATATATTTTGACATATATGTACATGCACACTAAAAATTCTATCCAAACTGGTTCTCGTATTAACTCTCAAGTACTTAGGTATTTTAGTGAAACCCTGATTTAGTTGCAATTGATATCAAATGGACTTCTTCCAAAGACTGTTCTTTCTAGGTGATATTTCTATAACTCTCAGTGTTGACTTTTTCTACCCCTTGCTCTTCTGTAAATGCATGCATATAAATGATATTCACTTATAGCTTATACATATATAGTGAGTGACTGCTTAAAATTTAGAATTTAACTATTATTATAAAATAAGTTTTAGTAATGCCTGTATCATTAAAAACTACATGAATTAATTTATTACCAGTCACAGCAGCGTAAATTGGAAAATTTAAGTAGTTCAGTATTCTCCATTGCGTATTGTACACTCTGTCTCCAGTTGGAGGTAAAGGAATGCTTTCTCTTTGAGTTATATTCTCTCTGCATTTCAGCATTTGCAGTGGCTACATTGTCACCCTAAATTTGGGTGATAAGAGAATAAATCCCAAGATGACTACTACATGCAAGCAGACTACTCCAGTTCTTGTGGCCATCACTGATTACATTGTTTCCCTGTTGCACATTAAACGTGTTCCCGGTGTAACTTCCTGCTCTCACCTCTTGGGTACTTAGTCAGGATACTTGGATACTTTGGTCGGGAACTGCTGTGGATCCAAGCCCTGCAGACCATAGTATTTTGACATTTAAATGCTCCAGATGATCAACTCAGTCTTCCCAGTGAAGGGAATCTCTGTCCTTTGCATTAGTTTGTAAATGTCATGGAACATCCGGCAAAAGAATCTGATACAATGATGTTTAATTATATCCTTGTAAACACCTATAGACCTATAGAGACAGTTCTAGGAGGGCTCAAATTACATAGGATTCTTAGTGAATAACCTTTTCACTAAACTGAAAATAATCTTTTTAATTTTTATTTTTTTCCATAATCCAGCCACCCTAGCCCCCCCATCCCCTCCACCCCCCCGCCAACCCCCAGCAATCCTCAGTTTGTTTCCTGAGATTAAGAGTCTCTTATGGTTTGTCTCCCTTTCTGGTCCCATCCTGAGGATAATTTCTACTATAACTGAGTGGGCATTCATTTTTTTTAAGTTTTTATTTAAATTCCTATTAGTTAACACACAGTGTAATATTAGCTTCAGAAGTACAATATAGTGATTCAACTCTTCCATACAGCACTAGGTTCTCATCACAAGTGCCCTCCTTCATCCCTATCACCTATTTCACCCATCCCCCTGCCCACTTCCCTTTTGGTAATCATCAGTTTGTTCTCTATGGTTTCTTGGTTTTCCTCTCTTTTTTGTCTCCTATGTTCATTTTTTTTCTTTTATTTTTTTTTAAGATTTTATTTATTTGGCAGAGAGAAACACAGCTGGAGAGGGAACACAGCAGGGGGAGTGAGAGAAGGAGAAGCAGTCTTTCTGCTGAGCAGGGATATGCTCATTTGTTTCTTAAATTCCACATCTGTGTGAAATCATATGGTGTTTGTCTTTCTCTGACTGACTTATTTTGCTTAGTATAATACTCATTAGTGTCATCCATATCATTGCAAATGGCAAGATTTCATTCTTTTTTATGGCTGAGTTATGTTCCTTTGTGTGTGTGTGTGTGTGTGTGTGTGAGAGAGAGAGAGAGAGAGAGAGAGAGAGAGAGAGAGAAAGAGAGAGAGAGATCTTATTTATCCATTCATCATTTGGTAGACTTTTGACTGTTTTCATAATTTGGCTATTGTAGATAACACTGCTATAACCATATGTTCAATGAGAAAACCAAAGATGAATAATATAGTATCTTCCCTTTTAGATTTTTGTTTTTAATATTAATATGAACCTTAACTAAGTATACAGAAAAATAGTTTCCTACAAAAGTAGTTTTAAATGCTGTATGTTAATTTTTTTAATTTAAACTCAAATATTTAAAAGAATGAATTAAGAAATATTCCCTATCTTATTCATCTTTGTCTTTCTTACCGAGCATATGGTATGAGTTAGGTTAAACTTTATTAAATTTGTCATTAAACATTTCTTAGCAGATATAATACCCTTTTCTTCAAATATATCCTTAGAGAAGACCAACCCACAGCTTTTTAACTATAATATACCTAAGATTGGGGAATTATTTAATATTTGTAGACTTTGTCTATACAGCACACATGCAATGCAGTGATGGTAATGATCCCGGTCATATCAGAAAAGTCGCTGTGTGACAGAAAGGAGGAAAGAGGGAAGTTAGTCTTGCAACCCTTCATTCCTACAGCATAAAGGAGAACATACTTTTGATGACTATCTAATATAGGTTCTTAATGCCTATTGGTCAATTAATTATTAACGATGTTGCAGATATTGATAATGATGATCGTGATGGTGATGGTGGATGATAAGAGGTGTTATCACTCTTGACATCTTTGAAATGTGTCCTAGAAGTTTCCTTTCCTGGGAAAGACTGTTGAAATAAAACCTATCATTCATCTCTTGATATAGCTAGAACTCACCAAAAGCATTCTTAAGATAAGAGAAAGCATTTGGTATTGAATGTCTACTGAAAGTTATCGTTTTAAGTTTTTGTTTTGTTTTTGTGGTTGTTGTTTTTTACTAAATTAACAGACAAAAGGGTAGAGGAGAAGATATCGTTCATTCTCTTAGTGTGTAAGTAAACCTTTAAGACTGAGTTTGTTTCAGTTTTGTATGGCCTGAAAGGAAAAACCTGAGTGAATAACTGATTAGAAAGGAGAAATCTTTTGTTCCCAAAATGGAGCAGTTACTTCGAGTGCCTCGAAGAATAGGAACATTCTGTCCATTGTGTAACTTTGGGTGTGTGTATCACTCCCTTTGTGCTCAGTAGAGACTTCCTTCTAACCATTAACAACATATTGGTTTTATTTATATTGAACTTGATAGTTTTGATTTTACTTTGTCCTCAACTCAGTATAGTAATGCTGAACAGGATATGAAGGTACAGTCAAAAAGGTCTTAGAGAAAGACTTAACTATCACCATAAATATATAAGACAAAAATAAAAATCTCCCTTTAACTTCTCTTAGTTAAAATATGAGAAAAGATACAGAGAATTTGGATTGTCTTTAATGTTTTCTTATGCCACTGAATATTTAGGTTAATTCAGTATTGAGGCCCAGAGGTGCTCCTGTAGCTATAATTGCAATTATTTTTTATTCCTCAATTTCTCAAATATTCTGTCCTAATTAAAGTCTTCCTAATGCTAGTATGAAGTTATTGATTTTTATATAGTAATGCAAGTTACAGTCTCTAAAGTTCAGTAAATGTTCAGACCTTTTAGCTTTTCAATTGATAACCCAATCATGAAATTAAAGCATCTATAGAAGCAGATGAGCTAATGTAAGCAGTGTCATGTTTCCTTTGGTATATAAATCAATAAAGCTATCATGATGACTTTCAGTTCAATCATCTAGCTACTGGAAATGAACATAGCTTTTAAAATAGATTTTTAAAATATGTATCATTTGCACTAACAGCTATATTGTTGCCCAACATTTTGGTTATAATAGTTACATCATTCTCCGTGGCATCATATATTCACAGAATCATTGAGTAATGCCAAATTTCCCTCCCCCCCCAAAAAAAATGGAGTCCAGCAGATAAAAAACATGACCTTGAGCTCTATAAAACAAAGATGCTAGAGTCACACTGTCTTATTTTCCAGGTGCATATGTGCTCCAGGTCAAGGCCACAGATGCGGATGACCCGACCTATGGAAACAGTGCCAGAGTCGTTTATAGCATTCTTCAGGGACAACCTTATTTCTCTATTGATCCCAAGACAGGTAAATTTTTTATTAGAGACAACATTATCACCACCCCTTTCAAATATTTAAATGTTAATTAAATCTTGGCATGGGAGGTTACCTATTCTAATAATGCAGTAAGGATTCAGTGTGCTGTACATTAAGCAAGGTAAGATAGGCTCTTACCTTATGGCTGCAAAACCATTTCCTCTGGATTGAACCCTGTGTAAATGGAAACCATTTCACGTATATGTGTCAAGCCCCAGTCCCAAGTTAGAGATTCCCTATATGATTTACTTTAAATTTTCAAAAAGCCTGTTCATATTTTTTTTCTTTTTGATTCTTCTGGATAAAATAATTTTTGATTTCAGATTTTCTTGTTTGGGTTCAACTATAGACAGTTTTGGACCTTACCAACCTGTGGTAAGGTCATGGGCCCTCTATCGCTGTATTTATCAAGGTTTATGGATAATTGATTTGGATTTGCATTAACAGAGACTTTTGCTTCTAGCAGAGGGGAAAAAAAGGTTGACAAACTTGAAACACCCAGATCACTAATTCTTCCAGTCTATGCTTTTGAAGGTTGTCTAATTTTTAAGTCAAAACATTTGAATGGCAGTTTTCAGAGCCAAATACATAAGAATCTTTGGAAAGTATAGAAAGGGCAAGATATTATGCACATAGAAGATTTTCTGTTTCCTTTCATATAAAATGAGGTCCCTCTGCTCTAGAGAATCTGTTTTTGGAATGCTAGATAGTGTTTAAGGAGATCTGGTCACACTGACCATCAAAATAGGTGTTCCACATGACGGTGAAACAGAACTCCACTGTGACAGCTATTTTATAAACTCTTATATGATACATTATAATATATTGTAGATTGAATTCAATACTAGTTATTACGTTAGGTCGCAATACTGAAATAAATTGTTAACACACTAATTTAAATTTGTAAATAAATTTTAAAGAGTGATATCAAATTAAAAAGTCTTAATTTCAGACACTATTATATTCAAATAAGCTTAACATTTCAAAAATAACACTTCCCTCCAAGTATTTGCTAAAATCTAGAATACTAATTAGATATAAGTTAATTAATAATTATCCAGGTTTTAGAGTCACCTAGAAACAGAAATTCAATTAAATAGGAAAAGAGAACTTACAAAAACTTTCTGCAAATGAGCCTGGTATTTTCCAATTTCCTCCTCTTCTCAGTAAGCCCATAGAGGGATGGAAATCAGCAAAAAGTTATGGGAATAAGGCAGGAAGTTGCTCCCTTTTATAAACCTAAAAAAGGAGTAGTTTGTAATAAGGACAGCACCAATCCTTTAAGAAGGGAATCTAGAAAGGTTTGTTCAGGACAGAGAAGTTCTTTTAATTTGGAAAGAGGATCAGAAACCAAAAGTCAGTATGTCGAATGTTAAGCCTGAGTGTGTGATGGGGAAGTTACACCTACAACATGAGGTGTTTTGATAAAGTTGGCAATGAGGATAAGATATTTGGCAGTGTTGGTACTAAAGAACTTCTGTGGTTGCTGCTTAACTGTGGGAAATCATATACATTTGTAGGGGAAAAAACGGGAAAAATTGTTGAGGAAAGAATTTAGGGAAGTTGTTCAATGACATTTATGATGGTACAAAATTAGAAGAATGAAGAAGGTTTGGATGACAGGCTGAATATATAGACAAATACTGAAGAAAAATTATCTAAAAAATAATAAAATCTTTTATCAGATGAAAACATTATGGATTATTTCTTCTTCTATGATTACCCATCTTTTCCAAATTTCCCAAAATGGATACTCTAACTAGAAACAGAATTAAGAGCCATATACAGATATAGATATAGATATAGATATAGATATAAATATAAATATAGATATAGATCTTAGATCTCTTCAGCCTCCGAAAAGGGCTCCTCAGAGAGAAGGATGGAAAAAAGAAAAAAGAGGGCATACAGAGATTGGTGGAGGGGAGGCTGGGTATGAGAGTACACGTAGTGGGTTATAGTGATTAATTCTATAGAATAGGGCTGCCTGGGTGGCTCAGTTGGTTAAGCGACTGCCTTCGGCTCAGGTCATGATTCTGGAGACCCAGGATTGAGACTTGCATCGGGCTCCTTGCTCGATGGGAAGCCTGCTTCTCCCTCTCTCACTCCCCCTGCTTGTGTTCCCTCTCTAGCTGTGTTTCTCGCTGTCAACTAAATAAATAAAATCTTTAAAAAAATTATATTAGAATAGGTGAGTTTATATACTCAGAATAAGTGTGACAGAAGAAAGATGAAAGGATTAATAATGATATAACTAGAGATGTAGTCAGTATCATTATACAAAGATGAATTTAAGCATAGAGCATAGATTAAGAATATAATAGCTATAGTCAAATTAATAATTATATGAGTCAAAACACTTTCTGTCCCCTTGGATTTACTTGTTCAATTTCAACTTTAGTTGAATTCTAATGCCTATAGAAAGTATTAATCTTACAGGAGAGTGTGTATATTCATAATATGCCTTTAATAACCATGTATTTATATTTTATGTAATTCTTATTATTTAGAACTAAAGGTGAAACAATTCTGGCATAAACAATGAAATAGATTTTTTGAGGCATTGATTTTCACTGGAGACAGAAGTCTTGATACTAATAATGCCTCAGACCACTAGACAGGAAAAGAGTGGGTGATGAGGCACTTCATTAATAGAATAATAACTAGTTCGTCATGCACAGAGACCATTAAGAAGACTTTTTGTCAAATTTATCACCTTGTGGTACATAAAAGTAAATCAAAAATCAAGGATAATTGCAATTTCTCAGAAATAGTCTCCATTTGTTCCAGCCATATAGCTTCCTTTTATGATTCCTTTTGCTGTTATTAAATAAAATGCATGAACAACTAATATCTAAAATTTTCCACATTTGAGTATAGAATACACTTTAAAATAATTTTTTAAAGGAAGAGTCTCATCAAAACTTCTGGTGCCTAAATATTTATGAAGAGATAAATATAACCACTTATTATTCATTTGGAATGAGAAAACAGAAGATATTTCCTTAGTGATATTGCTTTTTGACAAACATTCTTAGCATTTCTAGAGAAGTGAATATAGGAAGCTTATTTATAAGGAATATAAATTGATGCATTCTATGGAATAAGCTCAGACATAATTGTTCTCTTTAAAATTGGCTAATTTGGCAATTATTTGGCTTAATTATGAAATTATTTACTGTGAATTAAAATTCAGATACATTCATATATATACACATATATACTTCAAATGATTATTAAGTATTTTAAAAACCTCAAATGTGAGGGGCATCTGGGTGGCTTAGTGGTTAAGCCTCTGCCTTCGGCTCAGGTCATGATCCTGGAGTCCCCAGATCGAGCCCCACATGGGGCTGCCTGCTGGGCAGGAAGCCTGCTTCTCACTCTCTCACTCCCCCTGCTTGTGTTCCCTCTCTAGCTCTATTTCTGTCAAATAAATACATAAAATCTTTTTAAAAAAACACACCTCAAATGTGATAAATCTATAAAACTATTTTTTTAAGATTTTATTTATTTATTTGGAAGATAGTGTTCATGAGAGAGGGGGGATGAGTGGGGGCAGAGAGATTCTCAAGCAGACTCCCCAGTGAGCACACAACCCTGAGATCATAACCTAAGCTGAAGTCAAGAGTCAGATGTTTAACCGACTGAACCACCCAAGTGCCCCAAATCTATGACATCAAATAAAGTTTATGTTCATTATTCTTATTATTTATAAAACATTAAAGTGTTATATTAGCATATTTTATTATGTATATTTAGACTTAACATTTGTATACATTAGAGAAACATCTATAATCTATAAAACATTAAACATAGGCATTATAATATTTTATCTAGTGCATGAAATCAGAATGCTAAACATCTCTATAATATTGATAATAGGATTATTTAGGAAAACAAATATTACTATAAATGACTGACCTCATGTCTTAATTTATGTTTGAAATTCTTTTACAATATTTAAATTGTTCCCTAAATGATTTCAAAAACGAATCTGAGTTGGGTAATAGCTACTTTCTGTATCATGTGGTGATGATATGTTCCATTTTTCCAAGTAATCTGACCCCTTATTGAGAGACCATCATTATTTTAACTCAACATTTTTTAACCTATAAACTTCAAAGTGTTTTTGTTGTCATAAAATGTACATAACATAAAATATACCATAGTAACCATTTTAAGCAAACAGTGGAGTGACATTAAGCACATTCAGATTGATGGGCATCTGGGTGGCTCAGTTGGTTAAGCATCTGCCTTTTGCTCAGGTCATGATCCTGGTATGGAGTCCCATGTTGACAAGCTCCTTGCTCAGTGGGGAGTCTGCTTCTCCCTCTGCCTGCCACTCCCCTGCTTGTGCTCTCTCTGTCAAATAAATAAAGTCTTTAAAAAATTCATATTGTATAATTGCCACTGCCATTCATCTCCAGAACTTTTTCATTGACATCTCTTCATTTATGTGCATTGTCAAAAACAATGTATATTTAAAAGTTTTTTTTTATTTTATGTATTATATATACTTTATAGAACCCATATGAAAACAATTGAGTAAGGCTAGAGTTGAATGCACTAGCTGTTTTTCCCCTTTTATTCACCATTCCGCTATTTCATGCTCTGTGATTCTGTCCTAGCTTCTGTTTAGGGAAATCTGATAAATATTGCTGAGAGAACTGACACCTTCTCAAGATTTTACTCTTTGAGTCTGACTATCACCTTTCATTCAGAAACTGTAATCTCCAGGCCTACGTCTTAAGTGAAACTTCCTCTCTGATTCTGACTGATATTTATTTTTTTAGATCTGTAACAATGCGTTAGTGTTTTAAAGCCCCAGAGTATAATTGAAGCATGGGTTAGACTACATTTTGAGTTAATTTTGATGCTACTATATAAATATTTACAGTGTTTCATGACTTGAAATGTTTTTGATATTAATTCAGAGGAAAGTCTAAGAGATTTCAGACATCTTAGTGCTGAGGCGCTGATGAAAGAGAGTATCATCTTTATTCAAGGGCAGATTAAGAGTGGTTACCCAGGCAAAGTCGTCAGACCTCTCATACTTTTTGCATTTAGACAAGGTCTGATTAGGGCATAGTGAGAGCAAGGAAAGTGACAGATATTAGTAAATATAAGGCAGGAAAAATAAGTCAATGAAATAGACAATTATTAAGCTGTTATACCACATGTTACCTATTTTTGTAATATTTTGCATATGTGTATTGCACTAAAACGTGTTCCCATGAACGTGTTCCCTTGTATTCTGCATCGTGTCACTTCCCGAGAAGTCTGCGTGGACTTCGCTTGCCTTATTTTAGGAATCATGGGATGCACACATCAGCGGGTAGAACTGAGACTGTTTGGCCTTAAAAGGAAAATACTGCAGGGGCATGTGGTACATGAGTTTAGGAAGTGGTAGAGCTCCTAGGAAGTAGAGGAAATGGTGGTATTCGGTGCTGCCTGAGAGGAAAAGCGCTATCACAGCTGGTATGAGTTACATGAAGAAAGAATTTTGGTTTCATATACATAAAAGAGGATGTCAGTACTTGTCCCTAAATAAGAGGAGTGCCTCACGAGATTGTGAATTTCCCATTAGTTGAAGTGTTAAAGCCGCCAAGCAATAAGCTGATGGTGCTGGAGCTGTTTATTCGTAGGATGAATGTTAATGTAGCACCAATGGCCTCCCAGGTGTTTTGCTAATAGGATACCAAGTAGATCCTCAGATGGGTCCCTATCAACTAGAGGGAGGCCATCAGGTCCTCAGAATATTACAGCTGAATTTTGTAGGATGAAATTCTCTGATACATAGTATGACTGCTGGGCATTGATATAGACTGAGAAGGGAACTTCCTGAGAAAACAGGGCCGGGGAAGTGACTTCTGAGTCCTAGAGCAAGGTTAAGGTGTGCTGTTGGTGGGGAAAGGGTCTCTGAAGTTTTTTCCTACTGAAGGTAACCTGACAACTCTTTTTGTCCTCAAAATACATTATTGAATTATTGGCAACAACATTTTTTTTAATTATTCACTTCATCTGTAGTGATAGACACAACACTTTTGTTATTTATTGACTAGCACTAGCTTTTAAAAACCCCATTTCATATTTTAGACTAATTTAAGACTGTAATGAAAAGCAGCTCAGTAGCTTTTCATATAAATTGCTGCAAAAGCAGGTCTTGCACAAGTGTCTTAAAATACAAACTAGCTGTGGAATTGAAAAAAAAAAGCAACTTTACATTGTCAATGCTAAAGTTAAAGTTCCCATCTTTCCCTGAAACTATTTTTTTATTCTACCATCTATTAGCAGTTCCTAAAAGACTTGAGCATTATGGTATATTTGATAATGCTTCCTCCAGATTCATAATTTAAAAGGTAATCATGACACGGCCAACATTGAAGCATGTGATCTACTAAGCGATTCATTTTCAGGTACAAATAGCATTTAATCATTTCTTTTTTATAACATACCAGCTATCATACACATAGACCTATAATAACAACTCCATCTCACTTAAAATTACATCATGAGTATTTTCATGATCAACCATCAATAATGACCAAGATTGCTAGTAATGTATTCAATCATTCTCTCGGATATATGGTAACTTTCCATGTGTCACCTAAGCTTATTGCTATATGTTAATTTGTGTATTTTATTGATATTTATTGTGTGCCTACTGTATGCTTCACATTGTTCTAGAACTAGGTATCCTACAGGGAAGAACTAAAGAAAGACAAAATCCCCACCTTCAGGAATATTTGCTTCATTTGGGGAAACAAAAGAAACACATTAAGCAAGCAAAATATTACTCTTTTGACTAGCAGTAAGGGCTAAGGTGAAATTGGTCAAATACAGAGAGAGCATAGGAAGTGCTGGGGAGGGTTATGTGTGGTATGCAGGATAATGATTTCCCCAACATGTCTATGTCCTAATCCCTGGGACCTGTGATGATGTTATATGACATAAGCAAGGGGGATTAAAGTTGCAGATGGAATTAGGGTCGCTACTTACCTGCAGACAAGGTGGAGAGATTATCCTATATTATGTATGTGGGCTCAGTTTTAATTACCTGTGTTCTTTTTTTTTTTTTTTAAATATTTTATTTATTTGACAGAGAGAAACACAGCCAGAGAGGGAACACAAGCAGGGGGAGTGAGAGAGGGAAAAGCAGGCTTCCCGCCAAGCAGGGAGCCCAATGTGGGGCTCGATCCCGGGTCTCTGGGACCATGACCTGAGCCGAAGGCAGTCGCTTAACCAACTGAGCCACCCAGGAGCCCCTAATTACCTGTGTTCTTAAAAGTATAAGAAGGAGGTGAGCAAGTCAGAGTCCAAGAAAGATTCCAAGACACTATGCTGCTACCTAGAAGTGGAGAAGGATAGCCAGGAGCCAGAGAAGTCAGACATCTTTTGGAAGATAAAAACCCTTCAAAGAGAAAGCACCTAGCCACAACCTTGATTTTGGCCCTCAAGATCCATGTTGGACTTCTGACTCCCCAGTCATAGGATAATAATAAGTTTGTTTTGTTTTTAGGCCACTTAGTCTGTGGCAATTTGCTACCAAAGCAATAGGAATTGAAATCAGTATAGAATTTTATTTTATTTTTTTAAGACTTTATTTTATTTATTTGACAGAGAGAAACACAGCCAGAGAGGGAACACAAGCAGGGGTAGTGAGAGAGGGAGAAGCAGGCTTCCCGCCAAGCAGGGAGCCTGATGTGGGGCTCGATCCCGGGTCTCCGGGATCATGACCCGAGCCGAAGGCAGTCGCTTAACCAACTGAGCCACCCAGGCGCCCCCAGTATAGAATTTTAGATAGAATGACTGAGAAAGTACTATGAAAAGGGCTTTGAGAAAAGATATGAAGGAAGTAGAGGAGCTAAACCGTATGAGTAAACCATAGGAAGAACATTCCCCACAGGAGGAAGAGAGTGTGCAAAATTCTGGTGACCAAAGTAGGGGGTTGTGAAAGATCAGATCAGAGAGTTAAGTGGGAAAAGGGGGGAGATTATGTGAAGTTTTCACTCCTGGTGACTTGGATTTCAGAGTATAGGGGTAGTGCTATATGGTTCTCCACTCTTGCTTCACCACCATGACTTCTCTTTTAAGAATAGAGGAGTGACCCAGGACTTCTTTGGACTCTAATCCTCAGTGAGTGGAGAATAGAGCCATCTTTCCATTGTTTTTCTCTCTCTCTCTCAATAGTCTCAAAATAATAATTAACATTTCCCAGCTTTATTGGGAAGTAACTGATGTACAACATCATTAAATTTAAGATATACAGTGCATTGATTTGATACACTTACACATTGAAAAATGATCACCACCGCAATGTTAGCTAACATATCCATCACGTCATGTAATTCCCGTTTCCTTACTGGGGTGAGAACTTTTAAGAGCTTCTCTGTTAACAACTTTCAAGTATATCATATGGTAATATTAACTATAATCACCATGCTGTATATTAGATTCCCCAGAAGGTATCTATCTCATAAATGCAAGTTTGTGTCTTTGACCAACATCTCCCATTTCCTCTACTCCCCAGCTCCTGGTAATCACCATTTTATTCTGTTTCAGTGAGTTCAGCTGTTTTAGATTCTACATATAAGTAATATTATAGAATATTTATTTTTCTCTTTCTTATTTCACTTAGCATAATGCCCTTGAGGTCCTTCCATGCTGTTACAAATGGCTGGATTCCCTTCACTCTTCTGACTAAATAAGATTCCTCTGTGTGTGTGTGTGTGTGTGTCTGTGTGTGTGTGTGTGTGATATCTTCTTTATCCAGTCATCTGTAGATGAACGTTTAGATTGTTTCTATATCTTGTTTTTTTTTATGAATAATGCAACAATGACCATGAAGTTACAGATAACTTTTTTCAGATTCTGTTTTCATTTCCCCTGGATATATACATAAAAGTAAAATCATTGAAAAATACAATAATTCTGTTTTTAATTTTTGAAGAACCTGCAGATTTATCCATGTGGCTGCACTAATTTACATACCCACCAGCAGTGCGCAAGTGTCCCCTTCCCTCCACATCTGCCAACACTTGTTATCTCTTGTTTCTTTGTTGACAGCCATTCTAGCAAGTGTGAGGTGATAATCCTTTGACTTTCATTTTTCTGATGATTATGATATTGAGCACCTTTTCCCATACCTGTTGGTCATTTGTATAACACTTTTTTGGGGAAAAAGAGTATCTGTTCCATTCCTCTGCCCATTTTCAAATCAAATTGTTTATTTTTTGTTACTGAGTTATATGAGTTCTTTTACATTTTGGCTATTAACCCCTTATCAGATATGTGATTTACAAATATTTTCTCTCATTCTATAGGTTGTCTTTTCATTTTGTTGATTGTTTCTTTTGCTGTGCAGAAACCCTTTAGTTGGATTCCACTTGTTGATTTTCAATATGATTCCCAGAGGGTTTGTTTGTCTTTGAAATCACTGTGTTACCTCTTATTTTCTTCTCCGTGGTCTTATTTTACCCGTCCCTCCCCACAGCAGTAAGCTGCAGCCACATGAACTCTTTCGTAGGTATGCTCCTACGAAGTACTTTCCTGCTTCCCTCCCTGGGATGTTCCTTCTTCTGTTCTTCCTAAGTCTGTCCCCTCCACTTCTCTCAGATTGCAACTCTAAAGGCTTTTCTCAGAGACGACTTTTCTGGCATCACTGTCAAAGACACTTGATTTCATATTCTTCATAACACTAATCACCATCTGAAATTAGCTTAATTATATAAGTGTCTCTATATGATCTTCTCAACACTCCCATAAACATATGCCCATTAAAATGGACATTCTACGGGAGTACCTTGTACAGAGACTGTGTCAATTCTTATCAAGATGGAAGGAGAGACACCCAGTTGGGTAATTTACGATTAGTTTAATAAAAAGACTGCATTTTAAAGTGCAAGCAGACTGAAGGTGAATCATAGGGATGGGGTAGAATCTGGAGAAAACGTAACAGGTGTCTGTGGCCCCCATGCTGGAGGAACGATAGGGGCCTGCAGAGCTGTGCAGCTATGTGCTGAGGGGCCATAGCAGGAGAGAGCGTGGGGTGTGGGGGTATCCATGCAAAGAAAAACCCACCTCATTCTCTTTATACCAGTCAGTCTCTTGCCAGTTGGCCTATTACAACGGACAGTCAAAGAGCAGAGAGAAGTCTAGAAAAGTGTACAGAGTGAATCTCATGTGTAAAGTGTAAATAAGTGTATAAAGTAGCAAATGGAAGGGTGTTCACCATTACACCATCAAATTTGATAACAGTGCGTGAATGAAACATATTTTAGGACAAAGTGGAGTGACTCTAGTGACTCATGTCTCAGTTCTGCAATTCAATCCTTAATTCAAAAAAGAGCCCATGTAAAACCATATGCTGGATTAACATGTGCACTATCTTATGATTTTTCATATAGAATATGACATTATTTTTATATTAAAATGTTATCAGAGCATTTAACTCATACTTGTAAAATAAGCTGAGATCCACTAAGACTAAGGGGCTTGATACAACGTAAGGTCATTGCAGAGACAGAATGTATCCCATGGCAGACTAGTGTCCTTTGATGTATTATTTTAAGACTATAACTCTCTCAACCATATATTCCATTCTTATTGGCAGAAATAAAATCCCACTATTTTTCTCTTTCTTGTATTTACTCTAGTATCTCAGTTATGTCTTATGTATGCTGGAAGGTTCATCAGGTGCAAGACATTCACATCATACCAGGATTCAACATACACTTGCTTACCCACTCTTTTTTTTTTCTATTAAATAGGATTTACTTCAGAATTATACTAACTAATTAAATTTTGTGGTCTTACCGCTGTGGAGTGTTTAGATTGTTCTGCAAAATGCATTTTTTTAGGCTTCAGCTATTATCATACCAGGCTATTGCTGTATCTTTATATACAATTACTAAGAAATAGAGATGAGCACATGAACTTAAACCTAAGACCCGAAAATAGCCGAATGCAGCATTTCCTTTTGCTGATTACATTCTACTCTCCGAATATTTAAACTCAGCTCTTTGCAAGGTTCCTCCTTGCTCAAGATCATGCAATCCATTTTTGTTTGTTTGGCTTTAAATATTAGGCAGTTGGTAAACAGTGGGTGGTCCATAGGAACAGTCACTTCTTGAAAAGGACACTATTTTTCACCGGGCTTATGCAATATGATGTTTTAAGATTCTCTTCTCACATTTGAATTTCGTAGTCTGCCTGATTTCCCAGATTCTACTCTGAAAAAAAACCTATAAATATCATATTTTATTTGTCTGAAGTTGTGGCTCTTGAGTGGAAATGGTGGTGAGAAGGGGGAAGCATCTCATGGTCATCAGTGGCTTTTCTGGAACTACATCTGCAATGCTTTCCTCTCTCTAAACTCTAACAGATGTCTCCCAGTTAAACAGTATTACACTAAAGGAGGGCTAGAGGCAACAGGTAGGTCACTTACCAGACACAGGATGGAACAGGAAGGCAGGGCAGTTTGACATCTTGATAATAACTGTAACAACTTACCAGAAGAAAAAAACAAAAACAAAAAAACTAGTCTTGAGTAAGTCTGATAATGCCTGTGTATTCTTATCTTACTATATGTATATATAATATATATAATATATGATATAAAATATAAAATTTGTGTTTGTGCATTTTTATATTAGAAATGAATTGAGTAAAGATGATATATAATTATAAGTATAAATATACACATGTAGATAATTTCTGTATTGATAATGAACTGAGTAAAGATAGCTCTGGTCAGCAACAGGGCAATAGAGCATGCGTATAAATTAAACCCAGGCATTTATTCAGAAAATATAAGCCTTCTAAGGCAGGCAGAAGTTAGGTAACTTAAGCCGTGGGGCCAAGCCACTGAGAAGGCAAAGATGAAGAATCTTAGTTAAGAGACTTAGAAATGAAACATCAAGGATCTGAGCTAAAGAGAGGAAAAACACATTGAAATAATAGAGCGTTAGTGCTAATGCATGTATAAAAAGCAGTCAAAAAACTGGAGCTTTTCCTTTCTGCCACCGTTTCCTGCCAAGGGTCAGAAGAAATTCTAGATTGTAGTTAAGTCTAAATTAGCAACAGAACAGCATTTGGTAAGTCAACAGTGGAAAGTACGGATAAAATGTGGATGAATATTCAGTTTATGACTTGGATGCTAAACTTCGTGTTGGTAGTCAATATCATCTTTGTTATTCATATACTACTTTATTTAAAAAATGGCATTATCAGAGATACTTGGGTTTAAGACAACACTCTGCAATCTCTCCCTAAAACCATTGGTTATAGGTTGGAATTTGGTACAAAATTTGTTCATAATTTTACTGGCAACAAATCCAGAAGGTCTTAGTTATTTCACTATGAATAAATATAAAAATAAATTAGTTCTATACTTGGACACAAGAGCAGAAAATGAGTAGGATATTTCAGTATGCAAATGCACTGCATGATTCTTGATTGTAAGCTTAACTATTTGTATACTCATTCATTCCTTCATTCAGCTAGTCATTCAGCCAGTCCATTAGCTGACACATTTTCATTGAGTTCCTTCTAAGCGGCAGACACTGCCCTAGATGCTGGAGTAAGTTGGTGGTGAGGGAGACAACGTCCCTGTAGTGGCAAAGCTTAATGAGATCTAAGTGAAAAAAATCTGTGGCTAAAATAATTAAGAGGAATCCTGAGAGATGAAATAAAATACATGGGGGAGATATTTTGTGTGTTTAAAAAGTAAAGTAAGAAATGTATTTTAGAAGAATAAAGAATGGAGAAGAAAATCGCATTGTTTAGAAACCTCACCATTCAGTGGAACCATTGAATTTTTGTAATGTATATTTAATCTATATTGCTTAACGATCCCATTTCCTTTTAGAGATAGAATTGTTCTGTACAAACATGTCTGACTTGGTTGATTTAATGAATGAGGAGCACTTTTAGAGCTGATACATTGTTTTTTAACCATATTCCACAGTGTTGCACAGCATTGCATTACATGGCTGTGACCATAATATTTTTAATTGTATCCTAACCATTGGACATTTTGAGTGTTTCACTTTTGGAAAACTACATAATTTTGTTAGCATGTCTTTGCTAGTGAATCTAGATAGAATCATGCTCTTGTTGCAGACTATCTGATCTCAGAAAACACAGTGTTTGTGCTATTTATCTTTTATTATTTTTTTTCCCTTAAGGTGTTATTAGAACAGCTTTGCCAAACATGGACAGGGAAGTCAAAGAACAATACCAAGTCCTCATCCAAGCCAAGGATATGGGCGGACAACTGGGAGGCTTAGCGGGAACGACAGTTGTCAACATTACCCTCACGGATGTCAATGACAATCCACCTCGATTCCCCAAAAGTATGTTCTTTCCTGTTAAGTTTAAGTTAGCATGGCTTAAAAAAAAATTCTCGACATTTCATTGAATGTTACAGAAATTGTACTAGTTTTTCAAACACTTCTTGTCTTAAGAAAGCAGAAACCAAGAGATAAAAATTAAATGACTTAAGAGTTTTGTTTTCCATTAGAATCATGCTCAGTGATTGAACAATGGGTCTTATGTTATTGATTCCTATTCAAGTAAAATATTCACAAAAGGTTGGAATCTTGCTCTAATTTTTATTTGAAAAAGTAGTATAAATGTGAAAATCCCACTGTAATTTAAAACTCATGTTTATGAAACATATGGCATCGTATTATTTGCTCTATCATGCAGTTAGCGTAAGATTATCTGCCTTTTCTTTAGCTGTTTTATTTGTTGAATCATTTCTGTTTACTTCCATGTAAGTATCAGATGATAATTTAGTGATGCTATTTACATTACTTTAGTCTTATTTTATTTTACTTTTGCAATAGGTGAAAATTGTTACAGTTTCTCTGATAATAGAAAGGTTCACACTTGTATTTTCTCGGTAACTCTGTGCTTCTTACTGAAAATGAATACTTCTCACTTGTGTTACATCCCGTTTTCTTTTGCAGTATTACATTTAGCACCAATCAGTACTATTCGATTTCTGGTATATTTTCAAGGATTAGTTCAGTGTTCCTAGGACTTAGAACAGAAACAGAAAGTATCATTGGTTACACAAGGAACTTGATTAAATCTCTAGATACTCATTGTGTGAACAGTTTAGAGAACCAAAACAGAATGATTTTCCTCTTTCCATCTCAGTGGGAGACTTTGAGTTCATCTACTAAAGTTTAAAACACTAAGAATATTTAACTAAATGGGTATTTTATTCCTTTAGATGTTTGGTTTTTCATATTTTACTACTTTATCATTTTCTCTTAAAATCATCAGCATAGGGGCGCCTGTGTGGCTCAGTTGGTTAAGCACCTGCCTTCGGCTCAGGTAATGATCCCAGAGACCTGGGATTGAGCCCCTCTCTCTCTCTCTCTCTCTGCCAAATAAATGAATAAAATCTGAAAAAAAATTGGGCAGAAAGCCAGATAAATAGTTTGGGGCACAAGGGAATGAATATATCCCCATGAGAATGAGACTAGATTATACTTAGGAAGACAAGATGGTGTACTCAGGTCCTGCTGAGACAGGAAGATCACTTCTAGATCTTACTTACCTAGTGAAAGGAGAATCTGGATAAAGCCATAGTCTTGTTTGGGATTTATTCATGCTTGAAGAGTAGGAGTGAGGGTAACTAAATAAGAACCACGAGGAATGAAGGTGGGGGATACGCTCACTGGAATTTCTGGAACATTTACATACTCTGTTAACAACTTTATCATTGTCTTAATCCCTATTCACCATGACACTCTTGAGTTCTTTATTCTCTGGATTTTACCATTAAGAAAACTGATGCTTAGACAGGTTAGATAACTAGCTTGAAATCAGCCAACTGAAGTAACAGGTAACAGGTTTGTTTTTTTTTATTTTTTTGCTCTGAAGTTCAAATTCCTTCTAATGTAACATAACATTAAAATGAAAGTTATTCTTTTCTTTTACCTGCCACTCTCTAAAACCCTACTTTTTAGAACACCTGCAAAAAAGTCACATGTCATATGTCGAATTGCCATCATTCATAAAACAGAGAAATGAGAGGGCAAAGAAATAACCAAGTAGCTCACCATGATCAAATTATTTTCTACTTGTATAACATGCATTTTGAACTATAGTTTGAAAGTGCAACATGTGAAAAAGATTTTTGAATCATGAGAAAGGAGAGGGTTTACATACTTTTGCATGAATAAGGAAGTAATCCCCTTGCAATTTCACATGCCATTGTGTCAAGCCCTTTTCAGTTATTGTCATTTTGAATTACATCCTTCAGAGGAAAGACAGAATACATTTATAAACAGAAAAGCCATTTCTTTAGAAGTCAGTGCTCTTTTTGCAAGAATATTTCTCACGTGAAGCAAATTACAAACGTGATATAACATTACAAGCTAAAATGATGGTCTTTTTTTTTTTAAGATTTTATTTATTTGACAGAGAGAAACACAGCTAGAGAGGGAACACAAGCAGGGGGGAGTGAGAGAGGGAGAAGCAGGCTTCCCGCCCAGCAGGGAGCTGGATGTGGGGCAGATCCCTGGTCTCCAGGATCATGACCTGAGCCTAAGGCAGTTGCTTAACCAACTGAGCCACCCAGGCTCCCGATAGTCTTTTCAGTGTAAAAGTAAAATAATATATATATATATATGTATATATATATACATATATATATACATATTCTGTGCATAAATAAGTTATAAGAGGATCTGCACAACTAGCTATATTTGTTCATGCTTAGTAAGCAATTATTCTGAAAAGAAAACAAAAACAGGAAACTTCCTTCAGATGAATTTCATGAGCTCCAATTTCTCATTGCTTAAAAATGCACAGAATAAATTCTTAAAATTTACTAATCATAATTTGTTTTGGCTTTGTGAGTGTACATATGGGTATGTGATGACTGTTAAGTATCCATTTCCATCCATTTCCTTCTCTAAATCCATTAAAGATAAAAAAAGAAAATTCAGTGGCACATGCATTCATATCATGGATGTGTAAGCAGTGTACTTATTGTTGCAAAAAAGATGGCTCATGAGACATTAGAACTTCCTGCAATGGGGCGGCTGGGTGGCTCAGTTGTTAAGCATCTACCTTTGGCTCAGGTCATGATCCTGGACACCCAGGGATCGAGCCCCGCATCGGGCTACTTGCTCAGTGGGAGACCTGCTTCTCCCTCTCTCACTCCTCCTGCTTGTGCTCCCTCTCTAGCTGTGTTTCTTTCTGTCAAATAAATAAATAAAAGTCTTAAAAAAAAAAAAAGAACTTCCCCCCAGGATGGTGGGGGTGATGGTGACAATGATATTGATTATTAAATTGCCAAACCGTCATGTACTATGTCAAGTGATTTGTGTTTTTCCCCTCTTACATTTATAATAACTGCATAGTACTGTCTCAATTTTGGAAATAAAGTAGCAAGGCATATTTTTAAGAAAAGTTAATGATAGAAATAACGTTTTTAAAAGTTAAAAACTTTTCCAAGATTATGCAACCACTGGATGTGAGAACCAAGTCTTAATTTTATGTGCTGACTTCAGGTCTCTGTCATTCTCCCTCTTGATGGGCAGTTTGTTTTTGATGCCTGTGTTTGGCCTAAAATGTCCTGGAGATAATCGAGGGAAAATTCCACAAACAAATAGAGAAATGCAAATAATACCCAACACCTTAAAAGAGCTGTACCTGTAGTCCTATAAAGGCAAAGTATTTTCTTTGCAAAATCTTTCCCATATAGTTATAAAACTACCATCTACCATAATCAAGGATATCTGCAGAGGATCTCCATGTGTTAAAATAATCTACAGAAAAATGCTGATGGTTTCCATTACCTGAATTTTAAATGACAAAACCATCTAACAAGCTGATCTAAATAATGCATTATGAGATCAAATCAATTAAGTGATGTGGTTAATTCACATTTAGCAAAATATTCATGCTTCTCCCAGTTAGTCTTTCTTCTTTATAATAATTTTGTAATGAATATGAGAACAACTTAAATGAAAGAAAGCACTCCATACACAACATTGGATGAAGAGATACTTCACTTATAGGAAATGTAAAGAAGGGTCTGCTTCTTTTGTTTCTTCTTCAATATATTAAGAGTAAGAGAACTGTTTGTAAGACAAATGAGTTCAAATGTAGAAAATAGGACATTAATAATTGTTCTAAGAAAATTTCTTAGAAATAAGTAAAATATTTTAAAGTAATTCTGTTTTCATAAGACACCTACCAGGCATGTTTATACTGACTCTTGCTAGCTATTTGGATTCAGTTAAGTCAACAATACATTATTTGCACAACAATTACCATATAAAAATATAGTTGTATCCATATTATATAGTTTGTAAATTTAATGAATAAGACATTTATAAATATTAGACTTTACCCCAGGAAAAATTGTTATTTCCTAAAATTAACATAAATATAATGTAAGTAAAATTAAAGCATTAAATGCATCAGCCAGAATGTCTACTGCATAATGAGCAATGTTGGACCTTGTTTACACAAACTACCAAAGATTACAGATCGATGCATAAAAAATATGTATATGCACCTATATATTATTTTTTCTATTATACATTTATGCTATAGAAAGACTACAGAATGCCCAGGTTAATTACTGAATTACTCAATAAATAAATGCTGATAACTATATATTTATTTAGTATAAAATATTGATGTGCTCAAATAAAATATATATTTTATTTTTTCATCCTGTCATTACTTTTTTGGAATCAAGGTTAAGATTGGCTTTTTTATTATTTTGAAATATATAATATATAGTTGTTCATTTTTAAAATACTTATTACAATATATTATTTTAAAGATTTTCATCAGAATCAACAATGAACCCAGTTACAACTAGATGGGGACACAGTCTATTTCTCTTTACTGTTTAGCATCCTTAATTGGAAAACTGTAAGCTTTTAGACTAAAATTTTCTTGATAAAAATTGTAATAAGTCTTTATGAATAAAGCACTAAAGGCTAATTGAATTTTGACAGTTAATTCAAATTCAGCCATAGAGAATGTACCCTTACATTCTTCCAGGTGACCAAGGGGATAGTCATGGGGATGACTGCGATAAACCAGTTCTATGATTTAAGTTTATGTATACCAACTGTATACAATCTGAGTGTATATATCTAAACAGCTTGAAAGTTCATGACTTTGCATGTATTTTGTCCGAAGTAAATTTTTATAAAGCTATATACATTTATTGTATAAATTTATAAATTTATATATAAAAGACTATATATATAGCTTCAGAATCATTAACTAACATCATGGAGAAAATATGTCCCCATCTTTGAGTGCAGAAAAGGGCGGTATGTGTGTGAACTTGGAACCATGATCAGGATCACTTCAGTCTTTTTCACAGTCTCGGTCTGTCACTGTCACGACGTGAATTGTGTAGAACTCTCATATCCCACCTTCCTTGGAGACTCTCATTACTGGCCTGCTTCCTACCTGCAGGTCAAGTGCAAGTTCCTGGTGACACCCCTGCGCGTTCCTAAATCATGTCTCTGAGAGTGAAGCAAAGGCCAATTTTCTGCTTTTAGCACTCTCTCCAATCTGTTACTGTAGGGGCGGGAATGGAAAAGGAAAAGAGAAAATGCTGACAAGTACTCTGAAAAAAATACTAGAAGAAGCACGACTAAAATAATTGGTCTTGGTATAATCGACCACTTTCATGAGGATAACTTCTTCAGCTTCATTCAAATATTCGAGATTCGGAAGATGGTGTGCGTCAGTTTGTTCTGCAAGGTTAACACTATAAAAAATATATATTTTTTATATATTTATATAAAATATATTTTATATATCAGAAGTTCTGACTGTAGACATAAGTTGAGGCTTAACTGAAAACAGGTGAAAGTTTGTGTGTGTGTGTGTGTGTGTGTGTTTTAAGATTTTATTTATTTGAGAGTCATAAAGAGAGAGCGAGCGAGCATGAGTAGGGGAAGAGGGAAAAGGAGAAGCAGACTCCCTAATGAGCAGGAAGCCCAACATGGGGCTTGATTCCAGGACCCTGGGATCAGAGTCTAAGCCAAAGGCAGACATAACCAATTGAGCCGCCCAGGTGCCCCAACAGGTGAAGGTTTTAAATAGTAATACAAGAAAGTAAAATATATTAATGACCCAGCATAAATTCATGTTTGTTAGGTTTCTCAAATTTACCTTACTGGTGCTGATTTAGTATCAACTCTAGAACATGTTTTAATTCCCACAATTGAATTTTTACCAATATTTAAGAAGCATATATTGTGGGATGCCTGGGTGGCTCAGTTGGTTAAGCGACTGCCTTTGGCTCAGGTCATGATCCTGGAGACCCAGGATCGAGCCCCATATCGGGCTCCCTGCTGGACGGGAAGCCAGCTTCTCCCTGTCTCACTCCTCCCTGCTTGTGTTCCCTCTCTGGCTGTGTTTCTCTCTGTTGAATAAATAAATAAAATCTTAAAAAAAAAAAGCATATATTGTGGTATACATAATATGTGGCAATTATATATATTACCCATACTCATCATGTATTAGTGTTTTACATGTGTGGGTGCATGCGTGTGTGTGTGTGTGTATGTGTGTCTAACTCCTCATTTGTGAGGGAAATGTTTAAAAAGCATAAAGAAAAATTTTACATATAAGAGTTTGGAAATATTGCACAAAGAGCTTATCTTAACTGGGTCTTGAAAAGATTGTAGGCATAAGAGATAGAAAGAGTCATCACATTTGATGACTCTATTTCTATTTTTTTTAAAAGATTTATTTATTTATTTGACACAGAGAGAATCACAAGAGAGAGATCACAAGTATGCAGAGAGGCAGGCAGAGAGAGTGGAGGAAACAGGCTCCCTGCTGAGCAGAAAGCCCGGACACAGGCCTCAATCCCAGGACCTTGAGATCATGACCTGAGCTGAAGGCAGAGGCTTTAACCCACTGAGCCACCCAGGCGCCCTATTTCTGTTTTTGAAAAACAAGCCAAGACGTAATGAAATTGGCTCTTTTACTAAATGGAATAAGCGCTTCTACTTTAATTCCCAAATCAGTCATTTGTCTGCTTTGATAAAAAGGAGCAAGAGATAACTATCTCCTGAAGATGAGGTATGCAAACGAGGACCAGAGTCATATTTACCGTAGTGCTCCTAATAGTTCATTTGACTGAAGAATCCCCTGGGATTTTACGTTGCAGTGATGGAAGCTTTGTTTTGAGTGGCAGAGCTTGGACTCATAAATCTGAATTTCAAATAAGTAATCTGGTAGATTCTGATGTAGGTAGTCTGCAAAGCATAGTTTGAAAATCACTGGTTTATTGTGATGAAGCAGCAAGTATTAACAAGGCATTTCATTATTCATTAAATAGAGCTAATGAGTTAATTATTTCATATCTCATGAGAGTTGTTTTGGTCCATGCAAAATCCCATTCCTATGGATATATTTGGGTGATATCTGAATACCAAAATTTATTCATTTTAAGCTATTTCAAAAAGCTTTTTTTTTGTCTTTTACAATTAAACAATCATATAGTTACATGTCTTGCTTAGAAGTCTTCCAAAGAGCTTACAGAAGTCAGATACTGAGGCGTTGAGGCTAACATGGAGCCGAATCCAATTTGAATAGAAGTGCAGTGAATGTGAGCTCCAGGCTCTCCAAACAGAAGGGAATAGGTTCTCTAGACTCCATGTAGGCATATGTAAGCAAATAAAAAACAACTACTGCAATTTAAAAATCTTTTCTCATTGCTATTATTGCCACATTAATACCACATTATGCTTTCTTAATGAAAGCATGAATCTTCCTTTAAGTGATGCTGGAAGATTTTGATGACCTACCTGGTCCTTTTCCCCATGTGGCAAAGGGCACAAGATTGCAGGCTGGCTGCTCCATGGCTCCATTGTCTGATTTGCAAAAGAACTGAACTTTCGAGCTACAACACTTATAGGCCCTTAAGAACTTTAACTTCAGTTTTAAATTACTTTGTAAATCATATTAAATAAAGTTTAAAATTGAAATGATATTAAAGATATTGTGCTTAATTTTACCAATGTTATTAACAATAATAATACTATCTAAAAACCATGCTCCCTATAAGTATTTAAAATATTTCCTTTTTTTTTTTTACTTTAAATTTATTTTATTTTTTCAGTGTTCCAAGATTCATTGCCCATGCCCCAAACCCAGTGCTCCATGCAATACGTGCCCTTAGTATCCACCACCAGGCTCTCCCATCCCCTCACTCCCTTTTTACCACCTGGAAAAAATCTTGGAAACTGATAAGTCAATTCTAGCAGGAAAATGCAGAAAAGCAAACTGAGGACATGTGAATTGAAGATTTAATGAGTAAGATGTAGTATGCATGCATTGCAGCCAGAGACCTAGAGGTTTATTATTATTTAAATCTGATAAATGATTTAAGACCCTCAGTTTGTTTCTGAGTCCAAAGTCTCTCACGTTTCCTTTCTCTCTGAATTACCCTACTTCCCCTTTCCTTTCCTTCTCCTATTGTCCTCTATATTACCCCTTATGCACCGCAAGTAAGTGAAACCATGTGATTACTTGACTTTCTCTACTTGGCTTATTTCACTCAGCATGGTCTCTTCCAAACTAGTCTATGTTGATACAAAAGTTGGGTATTCATCCTTTCTCATGGAGGTGTAATATTCCATTGTATATATAGACCATATCTTCTGTATCCATTCGTCTGTTGAAGGGCACCTTGGCTCTTTCCACAGTTTGGTGATTATGGCCATTGCTGCGATGAACATTGGGGTACATATGGCCCTTCTTTTCACTACATCTGTATCTTTGGGGTAAATACCCAGTAGTACAATTGCAGGGTCATAGGGTAGCTCTATTTTTAATTTTTTAAAAGATCTCCACACTGTTTTCCAAAGCAGCTGCACCAACTTGCATTTCCACCATATTAATCTGTGTACTTTCCAGATCCCCTGAGCCATTTTTTTTTACAATTGAAATCCTGGAGAGGTGGCCTGAATGTTTTGGTATCATATAATCCACAGTTCAAATGTGAGACTTTACCTGTGATGTAATAAAACTTGTAGGTTTCTATATGGACAAGTAAGGTAATGAGAAAGTTTTCCCACCTCCACCTCTAAGCCTTCCTACAGAAATAGGAGAAAAAAATTCTTTTGTGACAGTTTCCTGTCAGTCAGAGCAAGTAAGTAGATGCCAGGAACAGAATTTATCAGATTTAAATAATAATAAACCTCTAGGTCTCTGGCTGCAATGCATGCATACTACATCTTACTCATTAAATCTTCAATTCACATGTCCTCAGTTTGCTTTTCTGCATTTTCCTGCTAGAATTGACTTATCAGGTTCCAAGATTTTTTCCAGGTGGTACAATTGCCCTACTCTTTCCAGAATGCAGTAATGATTTTAGTGAGGCAGCAGCTAATACTTACGCATATGTACTATATAAAGTCCCCATTAAAACTGCACATTAAGGTTTTTATTCCTTATGAATAGATGTTGCTTATTTATACACATTTAGAAAAGGAAAGTGAAAGAAAAAGAGATATTAAGAGCTTCAGCTAGGTACTTTGTAGATACACGTGTGATGAAGCAGAACATAATTGGGGAACATGTTAGAGCTATGATTTTTAAATATGCACGTTTATGAAAATATAGATGACTGCTTCCTACACCAGAGCCATTAAGTCGGAATGGGAGCCATGAATGTGAACATGGGGCATTCAACCTACTTCTCTGCTAATCAAACTGAAAAGACATTCTCCGCAAGACTGTGATTGTTTTTATGTTTGTGCGATTTGTAGAACAGAGACATCCTAGGCTTTGGGAAAGGTACTGATGATGGAAAGCTCAGCTTTACCATTAGCTCACTGGGACCTGCACAAGCTAAATGAACCCTTAGTGTCTCATGTTTTTACAACATCAAATTAAGATAATAAATAAGGGAACCACATATCCTGGTTTGCTTGAGACAGTTCCAGTTTTCACTTGTGGTCTCAAATTAATTACAAATAGTAATTCCTTTTACTCTCAGAAGAGGATCTGTTTGGCTAATAAATTAAATAGACATCTTAATAATAATATACAACACTTCTGGGAGGATTAAGTAGAATACTACAATTGAAGTATCCAAGAGTAATTTTTTTTTCTCCTTTCCTCCCTCCCACCTTTCTTTCCTCCCTATTTCCTTTTTTTTTTTTAAGATTTTATTTATTTATTTGACAGAGAGAAACACAGCTTGAGAGGGAACACAAGCATGGGGAGTGAGAGAGGGAGAAGCAGGCTTCCCGCCCATCAGAGAGCCAGATGCCGGGCTGGATTCTGGGACTCCAGAACCATGACCTGAGCCAAAGGCAGAGATTTAAGGACTGAGCCACCCAGGCACCCTATCCTCCCTCTTTTCAATCTTATCCCCATTTCTCCCTTGTATCTATCTCTCCAACTACAGTATGCCATAAACTCTTTCTATATCATTTCTTTGTGTCATTTGCTTCCCCTTTATCAGAATTTCAGATTAATATATGGTCAAACATGGATTGAAAAGAGAAGTAGTTCAAGAAATAGCTCATGTAGGGGCGCCTGGGTGGCTCAGTTGGTTAAGCGACTGCCTTCGGCTCAGGTCATGATCCCGGAGACCCGGGATCGAGCCCCACATCGGGCTCCCTGCTCGGCGGGAAGCCTGCTTCTCCCTCTCTCACTCCCTCTGCTTGTGTTCCCTTTCTGGCTGTGTTTCTCTCTGTCAAATAAATAAAATCTTTAAAAAAAAATTAAAAAAAAATAAAAAAAAAAAGAAATAGCTCATGTCTACATTTGTAGTTGAACTTACCCCCAGGGGGAAAAAAAAATCTCAAGACCAATTGTATACCTTTTATACATATGAAAAAAAATCAATTTCAAAATTTCTCACTCCATAGAGACATTTAGGAAGGAATATAAAATAATTCTATCACCAAAATAATATTGTCTTTACCCATTGACATTTGCAATGACTATTTTGATTTAAATACAATATTTTGATTTCATTTTACTTTAGCCTGGATAAAACACAGTTGCAGGATTAAACTAATTTATGAAGTCTCTAGTTGCTTAATACTTATCAAATTATTAAAACTTTATTTTATGGACGAGTAAAAAATAAATTCTTTTTCATGTGAAGTCTTAGTCTTATGCTATTAAAATATTAGGAGTACTCGAGGCTGTCTTTATAGGCTAGGTTGATTCTTATCTAGCCTAATATCCACTGACTTGTTCCTAAGTGATTTTACAGTAAGTGTATATAATTATATATACGTATGGGCATTATTTATTTTTTAAATATTTTATTTATTTATTTGACAGAGAGAGAGATCACAAGTAGGCAGAGAGGCAGGCAGAGAGAGGGGGCAAGCCAGCTCCCTGCTGAGCAGAGGGCCCGATGGGGGCCTCGATCCCAGGACCCTGAGATCATGACCTGAACCGAAGGCAGAGGCTTTAACCCACTGAGCCACCCAGGCAACCCATATATGTGCATTATACCGGTAATGCTATCTTAAGACTCTTTCCCCAGAATAAAGTATATATGCTCTGATTATTAATATCATTTCCCCAGTTTTTTTAAAAAAGCTTAAGTCTTTTTATTTTTACAGCCTATGAAAATCACATTAATAGCCAAAATAAATTTTTAAAAAACCAACTTTTATATAGTTATATGTATAAATAATACACTCACACACATACACACACACATACTTGTTCTTGATTTTTAAGAGATAAGAATTAAATTAGATCTCTTTACTTTTTTTCAGCTGACAATGTACTCTATAAGACAAATACCTCAATCTATAAATAAAAACCACAATGAAAGTCCCAAATAAGAACATGATCAGACTAACTCTTGGCATGGTTAGAATATGGTAAACAAATCTAAATGAAATATTTGGGAAAATATTTACGAAGAATATAGCATTTGAGAAGAAATGTAGCTTAGGAATTTAAAGATTGGAAGGAGAGGAGTTTGAGACTGCACAGCCCTGAAATTCAAGCATATATTTGTATACGTATGTGAGTGCTTTTCAACCGAGGGACAATAGCAGAGATCAACATGTTAGAAAAATAACTTTGATAACCTGGTGAAGACTGAAGTAGAGACTAGATGTGGAGCCAACCCTGGGCAGTTGTTTGGAGTAGATAAGTAGAGGCAGAACTGAAAGAAGTTTCAGTAGCAGGAATGGAAAAGCCTTTGTGCCCTACTGGGGTCAGAGGATAACTAAGATGAGAGCATGTGAAGACACGCTTTAAGTAGGAAAACAGTTTCTCTGTTAATATGCTGAAAATGAGTGGAGATGAACAGGAAATGGTTGAGATACAGGGACACTCAAAGTCAGAGTCAGAGAGGCATTTTTTAAAAATTATTAGCCAACACATGACAATGACTCATTAGTTGTGTGTAACAGTCAATGCTCATCACAACATGTGCCTTCCTTAATACCGCATCTCTCTATCCCCCTCCGGGGGAAAAACAAACAAACAAAAACCAACCAACCAACCAAACAAACAAAAAACAAAACTGAGGGCTACCGAAGGGAAAGGAGTGAGAAACACTTTTTTAGACATTTATTTATTAGTGAGAGAGCCCACACACACAGAGGGAGAAGAAGAGGGAGAAGGAGACTCCTCGCTGAGCAGGGATCCCAATGAAGGGCTCCATCCCGGGACCCTGGGGATCATGAGCTGAACCTAAGGCAGATGCTTACCTGACTCAGCCACCCAGGTACTCCTCAGAGAAACATTTTTAAGAGACATAAACATAGAAGTAATTAATGAGGACTGAAGCGTGGATAAGAATAGTAAGATTCAAGAAGAAATATTTAAATTTTGAATATAAGAAAATTCAAGAATGAGAATGAGTAAGATATAAGGAGAAACTTAGATACAATCACCTCAGACCTTTAATGCACAAATTTCTGACTATGGTGATCATTTTTAATCCTCAACATGAAATATCCTACATTCAACATATATTTCACATGGTTTAAATGTCTCTATTTTATGTTTGTCTTATTATTGGTCTTAGCATTTATTTAAACAGGAAATTGAAATTCTTTAAAACTTTATGAGAGTTAAGCAGAAGATAAGCAATAACCATGGACACAATACATTCTGTATCTAAGTCTAGCTTATTAACAGATATCAGGCACAGTAAATTACAGAATTCAATGAATAATGTTTCATTGATTGCTAGTTTTATTGAGGTGTATATGCAAAAAAGGCCATATCTTTTTTTTGTCTGTATAAAAGAGATTTAAGAATGTAATGTCTTCCCTCAAGCAGCTCTGTGTATAATGGGGAGATTAAGTTAATGGACAATTATACTACTTGAAATAAAATAAATGGTAGACTTATGCATATAGTCACACATATAAGATCCAAATCATTACAGAGTAGATCTGAGAGGATTTTGAAGGAAGTAATATCCACTTTGACTTCTGAAACCTGTAATAAGAGTTAGTGGAGAGAAAATGTGTACCAAAATATTTAGATGATGCAAAAACATAATGTATTATTTAAAAGATTTTATGTGTAGAATTGTGGAAAAAATCCTAGTGCAAAGATAAGAACATTTTACATCAAAAATGGCTTTAAGCTACCCTAGAAAGAATGAGGAGTAGGAGGCCAGTGAGGGAATTTAGGCATAAGCTGTGAAAAAATGAAGACATATGAAGTATTCAAATAATAAAGTACAGGCAATGACAGAAAATTTAAACATTTACCTACATTTAAGATGTATGAATATATGAAGAATATCCAAAAATACCATTTGTAGGTCAATGAATTGTATGCTATTGAAATAATTTGTTTTAGCTAAAAGAAACCAAAATGTTATATAGGAAAAAACTATTATCAAATTTCACTTTTCCAGACTACTTTCATAACTTTCCAAAACAAAACAAAACAAAAGTCTGAGAAATCAAACATTTGGGTAAATAAGTATCCCCAAGTAAATTTAAATTCCAGACATTTTTTTCAGGAACATAGTTTATAAGGTGTCAAGTTTATTTATAATTTGTAATAAAAATATCAGCGCTGCATATTTTTGGTGAAACTAGTGGCCAGTATCACTGAGAACTATCTATGTACCATATTTTATTAGATGGAGTCACTCAGTCAGTTAAGCATCTGCTTTCAGCTCAGGTCATGATCCCAGGGTCCTGGAATGAAGCAAGCCCCGCATCAGGGTCCTGGGGTCGAGCCCTACATTTGGCTCCCTGCTTGATGGGGAGTCTGCTTCTTCCTCTCTCTCTCTACCTCTCCCCCCACCCCTGCTTGTGCTCACTCTCCCTCTCAAATAAATAAATAAAATATTTTTTTAAAAGAGCTTATAGGTTAACCTGATATTGTCTCCATTTGATTGACATTCAGGCAGTGAAACCAGGTGAAGTGAAATGGGCAGACTAAATGAGGGACTTTAGTTCAGAGGTGCAACTTGATTGGTTCATCTCATTACCCATGAGTGACTAGTGGTATGCACCCCAATGTCTTTGTTGTAGATAGGTAGAGTGGTGTGCTGAGGTTGACTGTGCTAATCATCCAAGCCAACTGTCCCTATCTCCCAGCTTATTCAGTGATGTCACATTGACTTGAAATCCAGCATGCTGGAAGTTCTTTCACCCCAAAAGCCTGAGAAACACTAAAAATCTGGGCTTCCCATATCTGTTCTCCCTCCCTACTTGACCTGGTTATTATACATTACTGACTGGAAATCATAATAATAGTATCTCTCTTGTACTCTCAATGTGAAGATAAAATTAGTTAATAGAAAGGGCTTAGAAAAGTACCTAGAAGTAGAAATCACTACACAAACAATTGTTGTGATGATAGTGATGATGATGATGATGATGACGGTGGTGATGATGATGATGATGGTGATGATGACGATGATGGTGATGATGATGGTGATGATGATGATGATGGTGATGATGATGATGATGGTGATGATGATGGTGATGATGGTGATGATGATGGTGATGATGATGGTGATGATGATGGTGATGATGGTGATGATGGTGATGATGATGATGATGATGATGATGGTGATGATGATGATGATGGTGATGATGGTGATGATGATGGAGATGATGATGGTGATGAGGTTGTGTCTGTTCTACTTCAAGAGTAATTTCTATTTAAGTTCTTTCTTTCCTTCATATTGACACTCATAGATTTTCTACAAGTTCATATATGTCCTTGGACCAGTCTTCTCAATGATAGAAGAAATGGAGTTTCTACCTGAACATAAGAGAAATGATCCTGTCTGTCCATGCATTGTAGCACAGAAGATAGAGTACAAGTCAGGAAGGACTGGCAGAGTAGACATAAGAAAGTTAGTTAGCAGATAGCTATAGTGAAACAAACTGGCTGAATTATTTAATCCGTGATGGTACTAATTATAGTTGTGGAAAATGGCAACTGGAGGGGTGGTAATATTTGCTGGAATTGGAGTGATGGTAATATTATTTGCCAAGACAAACTATTGGGGCAGCTCTTCTGGGGTCATGAATTCAATTTTGACTCTGTCAAGGCTGAGATACCTTGGAGGTATCCATGTGAAATTTTGCAGTAAGGTAACATTTTGCCAAAGATGAATGAAACACAAAATATGTATGTAGACTGGAGTTAAAAATAGAAATAAAATTTAGCATAAAGATGGATAAAATTAACTATATGAGGAAAGCCTATATAAAGACAGCTTGAGACAAAGTTTCTTAATTGTGATTGCAAAGTAGAGCAGGAGGGAGTTTAATCCATTCTGTTGTTCAGGTCTAAACTCAAGACAATTAAATTGGAATCTTGCAGGTGGTTCCTGGGCTTTTGTGTTTTTTTGTTTGTTTTTTAACTTTCCATATCAAATATGAGGATTATTTATCTACATTCTCTTTAAAATACCAACAAAGGACGCTAAGAAGAGCAAGCTATGTGGTGGGAGAAAACTAGATCTAGGGTAGAGTGCCACAGATGTTAGGGAGTAATGTGCTTCAGGAAAAGATGGAATAACCAAGAGTGTTGAATGCTACTGAGAAGTTATCACCAAATTTAGTAACATGGATATCATGGAGATCTCAGGGGAAACCATTTTAATAGAGTGGTGAGTTCAAAAACTATTCAGAGCTCTTATGGAGTGATTGTTAGATAGGAATAGGTAACAATGACTGTCTTTGAAAACTTTTGTTGGAAAAGAAAATTAAGGAGTTAGCTGTATTTTGGAACAAGGGAAGATTTTTATAATATGATAAAATATGAACATTTTGTGTCTTCTTGAGAATATCTCAATTGAGAAGAAAGTTTTGAAAGCAGAGAAGCTAGACTATTTAATAATATAGTATTTACAAATTGTTGGAGTTTAATAAGAGGAAACGGGTGGACACCTCAGGATACCTTGAAACTGGAGAAAAGGGAAGAAGTTTTACAGGTATGAGGTTAATATTGAAGTGTCCCCTGGAATCTAAAATATAATGGATACTGCCAAGTATGATCCCAGAAAAAAATTCAGAATTCACAATAGAAATGTCAGGATGCATTTAAAACTCTTGAGGCCCTCAATCACAGCAAAGTTATTTTTACCTTTATACTTTTTATAAGTGGGGGGTGGGGAGAGGGGTAGAGGGAGAGTTTTTCACAAAGGATATCTATGGAGAAAACTATCTAAAAAAAGTTAAGACTGAGCTACACTTCCCTTACCTCTCAGGTCTTGTGAGAGGAGATTTCCTTCACCAAGGATGAAACTGCACTTCAGTATATGTTGCCATACTTTTTCAGAAAATGGGAGAAATCTATGGTCCGAGGTTTGCCTTATGCTTAAGAAAGTGAAAGTGTCCTCAGAGAGAGCAGAGGCAGAGGAACAAACTTTTGTTTGGGAAGGTAGTTATATGAGAACAAAAGGAGAGGTTTGAAATGTGTAAGCAGAATGACCAATCCAGAATCATTTTAAGTTCTGCCAAAGAGATTTTCCTTGAAGTGAGAATCAGTGTGTGGAATGGATTGTTGGGAGATCCAGAGACTAAGAGGAATGTTCTGTCAAAGCAGAGGCAATGCCTTTGTCATGGGTATGTAGTAGGAGAAACTCCCAAGGGCCTCCCCCCAAAAAACCATTGGAGCCAGTGAAGTTAGTCCCAGAGAAGCAAAAACTATCCATTCAAGTGAGAAGAGCCCAACAACGTAGCTTTGCTTCCCCCATGATGAGGTGAAACACTTCTGATGGACGGGTGATGAGACAGATGGAAATCCTGAACACCATTCATATTCTAAGTCAAAGTCCTATCAGCTACTGGCCCTGACTGCCATGGAGGTAGAGAGGCAGACAGGAGAAGTCTTAATTTTCTATAATGTAATATATAATAATGTGCAATATATATATATATATATATATAATTTTGTATGATATACAATTTGTATATATAAGATATAATTTTGTATAATGGAATGTGTAATATGTAACAATATGAAATATTGGAAATTTCTAATTTCCAAATCTAAAGTTTGGGAATGAAAGTGAACATAGGACTGTCTGTTATTTAAAGATGAACAGAAACACTGGCTCACCGTAGTCTTCATCCAAGAGAAGACAAAGCTTACCCTCACTGAAGAAAGTCTAAAGGAGTCCTGGAGACAAGGAAAAGAAACATGTTTTATTACATCGTACGTGTTTGTTTGTTTGTTTGTTTGTTTGTTTTCAAATTTAGTAGTAATACTGATGTGGGAGTGTTTGAAAGTTCAGGAAGCTGAGCTATCTCTTACCTGATAGGAGTTTATTTTTTTCTGTGACATATGAAACAAAGTTATCAACTGAGATGGTCTGCAAGTAACCATGACTCAACTTACTTTACAGTGGTTAAGAGCGATGAGTGTTCAGTAGAAACCATATTTTGAATTTTGAAATCTGCCCTTTTCCCAGGGAAACTATATTATGTGGTGTGATATTCTCTTATGACACTGAGTAAAGGCAGTGAGCCACAGCTCCCAGTCAGCCATGCCAACATGGGGAGAAGCAACTGATACATTTTCAACCATTCATTTTTTTTAACCTTCAAAACAGTGTTCAGTGAATTACATGAGATGATCCACACTTTATTATAGAATAGGCATTCTGTTAGATGATGTGGCCCAACTATAGTCTAATATAATTGTTCTGAGTATGTTTAAGGTAGGCTAGGCTAAACTGATGTTTAGTAGGTTAGGTGTATTAAATGCATTTTTAACTTAAAGTATTTTCAATTTATGATGGATTTATTGGGACCTAGCCTACGGTGACCTAACCTAAGGTGACCTAAGGTGAGGAAGATCTATAGTAAAAAGGTAAAGCAGAAATTGGTGGAAAACAAATTAGTTTAAAACAGAGATCATAGCAAATATTAATAAGTTACCTTTGCAAATTTGTATGCAATTTGCAGCCAATCTTTAAGTGCATTTGAGGTTAGTAAGCAAAATTTATTGTGGTATCCAGCTGCCTCTCTTTGGTTTTCTTTGGTCAGTTGTACCTCCCTGAGAACAAAAGTAATTGTCATTATCGTGGGTCGAGTTTTACCAGACAGCAGTGATAACATGAGCAAGAAAAATAGGCCATAGGTTAATATGATACTGAAATGAGGAGGGAAAAAAAGCAACAGAAAAATCATAATGAATTACTGGATGTGGAGAGATCAATAGTGTAATATTAACTAACATGTAAGTTAGTTATTTTTCATATTAAAGTTAATATTTACTCTCTCTCTAAATAAATATATATTTATGTTACATAAATAGGCCATAGTGGCAGTAATCGAAGAAACAAAATAGGAAGGTAGAAGATAATGATAATTTTTGGCTTTCTCATGTAGTTTCTACTATTTGGGATGTTTTCTACCAGCTGACCTCACAAACCCAACATCTAGTTGGCTCAACTCAGATTCTCAGCTTAAGTATCAAAAAAAGTGCATAGAATTGTGTTAACATTCCTCACATGACTTGGCGACTCTACTTCATTTGTGTGATTGTTTAATTAATACCTACCTCCCTTACTAGGTAATAAATGCCTTCAGGGTAAATATAGTTTGTTTTGTATCTTGTTTTTTGTTTTTATTTTTTCTTTATTTTTCCGTGGAGTAAACCACTAAAAAAATTACAGTGAATCACATATCAATAATCTGAGTTATTGGAAGGCTTACTAACTAATCTACTCCCCAAAGAAAATTTTAAAAAGTACAGTTCAGTATCTAGCCCTAAATTTTTGTTTTAGGTATGGCTGCTCAAAACTATAAAGTTTAGAAGAATGGATTTCTCATATCGTTGAGAAAAGAACTATTGCTATTATTATATAGAATTAATAAAATTTTATAAAATTTATATATTCATCAATATATTAGATATTGTATCTATGGCATTTCACTTTCATAGATATGGTTGACAATTATAACCTTTATAATAAGATGCAGTAATTTAGTCAATACAGTAAAGCTCTTGCTCCCAAATACTCAACACTTCTAGGAATTTTTTCATCCTAGACCCATCCTAAGAATGAGCCGGACTGGATGTCTCTGTCATTACTGAGAGATTCTATTTACTGTGTGCTTAGTACGCTTGACTAAAATCTAGTTTGAACTCAACACTCTTATCAGGATGGTTTTTCCTTGTGGACTATATTTCTATTACTTTAATTTGGACATATTGAAAATACTCAACAGCTTCAGGCTTTTGAGGAAATACAGGGCATTTAAAATATTCTTCAACCACCAAGATATTTTTATTCTTGAATCGTTCAATTTTCAAGATACAGGAAAAATGTTTCAGCTAAAATGAAAATGGCTTTTCAGAACTTTTTTTAACATCTCCCTTTCTTTTATCTCCCTACCTTCATAGGCAGTTTCCTGTTGATTAATGCCAATCCTACAGGAAAATTGTATGATACAGATATGGAGATTATCTATAGAATTATTATTTGAAAAATAACTTATAATAGCTATTAGGAGTTTCATGAATTATTATATAAGTGATATCATCATAATTCCAATTTTACAGATCAAGAGAAAAGATTAAATATTTTGCCCCAGGTCACAGAGCTAATAAGAGGCTATTAACAGGTTAATAATATATATAAAGCTCCTTTTTACTCATACAGAAATGTTGTTTGCTTCCATTTCCTTTTTTATTTTCTTTAGATAAGGTGAAATCATTTTGTGTGCTATTATTATATTAGTTTAAGAAATAAAAATGAAATATTGATAAAGCAATATTTTATTTTTATTTTATTAGATGGCAAATCACATACACACATGCGGGATCACTATTTGAACAATTAAATGGATTGAATCACTGAATCAAAAGTTTAATGGTAATATATCTTATTTTCTAAAGTTTAAACATAAATGTAATCCTTCAAGCAATTAACTATTTATATGGTCTCAGATAACATGTTTTCATGTTCCCAAAAATGTTTAACACTCTTAATCAATTTAAAATAATTTCCACTTAAACTTTCCAATATATTTGTTTTTCTGTTTTAAAATATACATTCATTACCTCCAAATTCATTACTTTTCATGTATAGTGCAGTAAGTTCTCTGTGAAATTGAACATTGACCTCATATATTGTTTTGAATAGTTTCATTATTCTAGTAAACATAGAGTATATTTCAAAAGATAATTTGTAATGGATTATTCCATTTTTTTTACTTGCTGCTCTTATTACTGAATGTTGTTACAGTATTATATAATTCATTCACTTAATATGTTTTTTGGGTCCTTAACTTTTTTTCCTGAGGAGATTATAACATATTAATTCATGTTTTGTTAAGTAAATATATCTCTTTTGGTATTTTCATCAGTACTTGGAAATTTTTCAACAAAAAATACAAGGAAAACATATTGTATATCCTTTTTCCTTAGGTATCAGTGAATTCTCCCAGCCACATACACAAACCCACTGTGAATCCTAATGACCTAATAAAGTATAATCAAAATATATATTTTTAAGCAACATACTTCCTGAAAGGAGACCCATTTAGCCAATAACTGAGTAATAGATACTTTTATCCTTGGAATTAATAGGAGCATTACCTGTAAGAAGTTTTAGAATCTGATCTCTATAATTCCATCTGAGTTCACTGCATGCAATTTTCTCCTTTTCCACATTTTTTTTCTTTTAAACACAGCATATATATTTGATGCACATGTAAGTATATATTCTTATTGACTCTGAACAATTTCTTGTCACCTGTTTTATTTCTTAATCTGTATTGTACAGGTGGTGCCATTAAGATGTTTCATATGCGTCAAAAGTAGGACACATAGAAGATGATGGCACTGTAATTACATAGTACATCAAAAGTGATCCAACTTTGGCACAGCTGAAGATTACTTCAGTTTTGAATTAATCTGAATGACCCCAGCTTTATTGCTGTCGAGTTTCTAGAAATGATAAAATGTCAACTCACTGGAAATAAACCGACAGAACCTAAAAAGTGACATGACTAATGTATAGTTTCTCTGACTTGTTCCATATTCCATAGACTTTATTACTAACTACAATATTTTTTTAATAAATGCTTGTCCTAATGAATGTGTCTTTCACTTTTCTAAACTTGTGTCTACAATGTAAAGAACAGAAAATTCAGGGCTCTGTATATTTGTGTTTTATGGACACTAAAATCTCAATATATAAAGATGTAAGTGGTGAATCACTACTATATCTTAATTTTGGTGGGGCGTATTAGTGGATGCTCTTGAGTCAGTCTTTTTTGAAGAATGCTATTATTTCAATTTATCACAAGTTTATCTTTTCATTAGATAATTATAAATTTCATGGGCATACTGTATGCTGACCACCTTTTAAGAAACTGTGATTTAACTTTACTGATGTAGTACTACAAGGAATAGCTGTCTTCACATTTACTGTTATTGGCTTCATAAAATGTTCTTTTATAAAACACAAAACTCATATCTCAGCATATTGTCCTGAAAAGGGGAACTCTCGTTTATAGGCTGCATTATCTGATGTCCTTCAGATTACCTTTCAGATCTAAAAATTCTTCTCACATTGGAGGATCTCAGTTCTGGCGAAGCTTTTTGCCTTCACTAACCATAATCTCTTAATGGTGATGCCAGACTAGATTATTTCCCTTGATTTTTAATTATTTTAATTTGGTATTTAATTGTTCAAATGAAAAGCTAACTTACAAAGTGAATATGTAATCTGAATCTGTTCCAATTGAATGGATCAGCTAGAGTAAGCAGAAATATTACAAGCCCTTTCAGTTAGATGTCCATAATTTCCTAAAGATTCCATCCAACCCTCCCCCACCTCAGTCCCTATCACCATCACATCTTACACTGTTGGCTATATTTGAAATTTGAAATCCTCTACACATGGAAGCTGCCTATCTGTCTCACATCTCTGTCTTACAGCCCTGTCTTTGATAATTTTTCATCCCGTTTCCTTATTCAAAATCCTGTTAGAAAGATGTACAGTACATTATTCATCTTAGACCTCCATTACTCTGTTTTACCAGGAAAAAAAAAGTTCAAGGTCTTTCTCAATATATACTGAGGTACCATGACATTGGAATATGATTAATTCTAGTCTAGATTCAAGGCTTTTAGTGTTTCTTTAGGTTCTTTATCACAGTCACAAAACAAGAGGAAAAGGGTGTGGACATGTTTCTGATGAATGATGCTTCTGCTTAATGGGCATTAAGAAAGGAAGAAGAAAAGGAAATGAAAACTCATACATGTTTGAGAAGTTTAGTACAACCTTAAATAACTGCTGAATAATTTCTTGTCATGTTACACAAGAAATCAGGCATCACTGGGGTGCCTGGGTGGCTCAGTAAGTTAAACTCTGCCTTCTGCTCAGGTCTTCATCCTGGGGTGCTGGGATCTAACCAGGCATTGAGCTCCCTGTTAAGGGGGGAGTCTGCTTCTCCCTCTCCGTCTGCTACTCTTCCTGCTTGTGCCTCTCCCTCTCTCCTGCTTTCTGTCAAATAAATAATAAAATCTTAAAAAAAAAAAAAAGAATTCAGGCATCATCAAATTTGCTAGTATTCAGAAGTGCTTCAATTGGATCAGGGTTTAATATGGCTTCTGTGAAACATGCTGTCCAGAAAGTAAGCTGTGAAGTCATTTTAGGTTTTGTTTATGTATTCATGGCTATTTGAACTCGAATTCCCCTTGGATATCTCTTTACCTTTCTTGTAGGAAATGTGTACACGATGTAGTCTATGTTTTTAGTCTTCCCCTTTGCTCTGGTTGCCTCAAGTCCAAACTCTATTGTAAATCCTGCAAACTTTGAGGATCTTTCTATCACAGCCACTGCGTGAAGTGTTTAGGGAGTAAAATCGAATGAAACATAACCCTAACCTATGAAAATTGCTAGCTTGATCAGTTAATACCACTTCTTTAAAATTCTTTGGTAATTCCTATGTAACACTCCATTATTACCACTTGAATTGTTATTCTTCTTCTTATTATTATTTGCCTGTTTTTTGGTTTGTTTATTTATGTAAATTTTAAAATTATTGTTTTAGAAAGATTTGACATATTTCCCTTTGAAGGCCGGTATACTGTTAATTAATATCAAATGAATTGAACAACTGTTCTTTGGACCACTGTAAAAATGTACTTTCTCTTTTACATGGAATCAAACAAATTTAGGTAAATATTTGAGATTCAATAGATGTTTCAATTACGTGATATCCATTGAATGTAAATAAGGCTGATTTTGACATTATAGGAGCAAGTGGTGGACATCTCTTTTTATGGGGGGGACATGAGCCGTATATGACAAGGTTTAACTGCTACCAGACGTAATGAAATTACCACATTTTGAAATCGCGAAAGAACTACAAGACTTATATAAAATAATTGGGAATAAAAAGGAAAGTATTAGGGGAGATCACCACAAGGTGATATTTCTTGAAGCCAATAGCTGAAATATTGAAAGGCATTTTGATGAATGAATTTTACTATTCAAGAAATATATTAAAGACCTTCCTAATTTAATTTGTATACGTGTAACTAGAAGTTCTAAGCAAATTAATTACCCTGGCTGCTTTAACCATGGGAAAGTACAACCCAAAATACATTAATAGAATTAAAACTGGAAAGCAGACATCAAAATTTAAATTGTATTTTTGAGTTTAATTTTGCCTTCACATTTTTACTTCCTCCCATACTTTTCCTTTCCTTATTTTTATTTAAACAACCTGCCATTTAATCCTTTAATACATATTTTGATGACAGGACAGTAAAATAGCTTATATATTTTTCTTCATGTTATGCCATAAAACAATTCTAAAACTCTTTTAAGTGATGTATATATTTTCATTTTTAAGAGATACTACAAATTTTCCTGATTCTAGTATATTTTATATAGATAGGAGTTTTTCTACTTTTTTCTGGCTCAGTATCAAATTCATGGTAATACATGTGCTCCACCTGGTGGTGGAAAAAAAAAAAAGCAGAGGCAAATAGAACTTTATATCCTGATCTTAGATGTGTGTGAAAGTACCTTTAAGATACACAGTAAAAGGGGCGCCTGGGTGGCTCAGTTGGTTAAGCAACTGCTTTTGGCTCAGGCTCCCTGCTCGGCGGGAAGCCTGCTTCTCCCTCTCTCACTCCCCCTGCTTGTGTTCCCTCTCTGGCTGTGTTTCTCTCTGTCAAATAAATAAAATCTTAAAAAAAAAAAAAAAAAAAAGATACGCAGTAAAAATCTACACAACACTAAACATAAGTTGACTATTTGCCAATAGTATAATATACTTAAACTCATTACGGTAAAATTTTGGTTGACCAAACACAGTCCTTTTACAGATTGTTTTTAGCTTAATGATTTATACTTACTGGGTAAATGCAATCTATATATGTATGTAATATAAATAAGAAAAAATATGTAATATCTGTATTAGGATATATAACCTTAACTTTCTATAAATATCTATCAGTCATCTATCTTTATTTTATCTCTGTCTTATGTCCTAGATTCTGTGGTATTGGCACCAATTAATTACATGGGTTTTCCTGCTCTTCCATTGGATAGTAGGTTCACTTTGAGGCTGTCAGTATGTAAAATACTTCCTCACAGTAATATAAATTTCACACATTTTACTATTTATAATTCCCAATCAAAATTCTAGAGCGGGGCCTATTGAAGTGAAAAGTGAAGTCATTACTCCTGATCATAATTCTTAACTTGACAGCAAACTCCCTTTCGATTTTGCACTATTATGTTCTCAATTTGATTTACTTTCTAGATAGTATATTTTTCTATCCTAGTAATCTTTCTATACACTTTACTAACTCCACTATCAACATGAATTATACATTTCTTGTCAGGCATCTTTCATCTGAAAGTTCCGGAGTCTTCTCCTATTGGCTCGGCCATTGGAAGAATTAGAGCTGTGGATCCTGATTTTGGACAAAATGCAGAAATTGAATACAATATCGTTCCAGGAGATGGGGGAAATTTATTTGACATTGTCACAGATGAGGATACACAAGAAGGAGTCATCAAACTGAAAAAGGTACGTAGACAAATTTTTGGACAGTTGACTACCCACTGTTAATTAAAGAACAAAATGAGTAAAAGTTGTAAATGACAGAAGCTTTTTCTTCATTTAAATAAAAAAAAGGCCAGGTGACTTAAGTATTCACTGCTTCAGGCACTTGTATTCTACAATTTAACAGATATAGATGATAGATGATGATGATAGATAGATAGATAGATAGATAGATAGATAGATAGATAGATGATATATTGATATTTGAAACAGGCCTATTGATATGATTAAATTATTAAAATATTTTTCAGAATTTTATTGTAATTTAATTTTTTTATTGTTACATACTTTAGCAAAAAAATTAAAAATACGGCCTAGAAATGAACTCTAACCTCATCAAGTTTGGTCTTGCCCCTCTCATGACTTTTCTGAGAATATAAATATCTAATTCACACATTGTTGGTAAGAATTTATATCACAGTGGGGGGCGCCTGGGTGGCTCAGTTGGTTGGGCGACTGCCTTCGGCTCAGGTCATGATCCCGGAGACCCGGGGTCGAGCCCCACATCGGGCTCCCTGCTCGGCGGGAAGCCTGCTTCTCCCTCTCTCGCTCCCCCTGCTTGTGTTCCCTCTCTGGCTGTGTTTCTCTCTGTCAAATAAATAAAAAAATATTTAAAAAAAAAAAAAGAATTTATATCACAGTGGAAGAATCCATATGTCAGTAACCTGTACTACTGAGGAATGGAAGAAATAAGCAAGGGTAAATGCTGGGCTTGAGGGTTTTAAGGAGGTAAGTGAAAAGAAGGATTAATGGGGGGGAAGGAGGGAGAAGGGAATGTTGAAGGAGAGAGTGGGAAAAAATGGAGAGTGAAAGAGAGGGAGAGAGAGAGGGAGGGAAAGGCAGACTGGGATGGAAAGCCATTTAATAATGTTAAATAGACTGCTAAAAAGGAGAATTGCAGAAGAGGAGAACATAATTCAAAATATTAGTGAGGGTATAGACTGTCTTTTGTTGGGTTGGCATGAAGAAGGGATTTGCAAATGTAAGAAACAGAAAAATCACAATCGTTATTGGGGTGTATAGATTGTTTCCATAACAGGGAAGCAAATTATAGGAATTTTCAATAATGGAGTGCAGGCAAAGTAGTGGAAATCATTTAATTTAGTATTGCTTTCCCCTCTCCTGAAAAGTATGTTCTATTTCCCCCAAACTTCAGTGTATCATATACATTTAATAATTGTGATTATTTTAGCCTATAAGAAGTATTTTTGTAGTCATTCCCATTAATTAGGCTTCTGCTTCCATATTTGCTCAGGAACTCTGAATTTTAACAGAGAAATAATACATATGGCAATAAAATAATACTGAAAAGAAACAATTTCCATACAGATAATTTATCACTTTTCATTTCCACTATTGCACATAAATAGTACCTTTTTTAGAAATTACTTTAACCACATGATTTCATTCAGCAAAATTATACATTTATGTTGCATTTTCAAAGTACAGTTTAAAAAGTATGTGCCAAACTCTTATTAACTTTACTTCTTTATTGTTTGTTCTTGTTTTGCCTATTTTACTCTTTTCTACTCAGTAAGAACTCAGTAAGAGTCTAATCACTTATTTTTTCTTAAAAAATGACGACATTTAAATGACTTACAAATGTTAATCTAAATGAAGCAAATATGTATGCTCTGAATAATAAGAAAATAATAGAAAATATTTTACACAACAGTTTATAAACTTTAACTATTAAACTAAGTACATTTACAAAGTAAAATTGAGGTACAGAACAGTCAATATTATATACGCTATATTTTTAAAATTTATGTATGTATGGTTATAGCTATTGTAACTGTATTTTGTATTTACACATGTTTTCTATTTATATTTTTATTTACACATATTTACCACCTCTGCCAATAAATGCTTGGTGTCTAAGTGTCAGTCTGGGAAAATGAGTGGCCCTCTGATTTACTTTTAACCATAGCTGAAAAGGGAATGGTGTGTTAACTATTGTTTTATATTATGTCAAAATGGCTTAATTGTTGAAAGTAACAATTTTTAAAAAATAGTGATTTAGTAATATAAATTAACTTTATAACTATTTACTTAATTATACATCTTCACTAAAGCTCTAAAAACAGAACTTTTCGGGTGCCTGGGTGGCTCAGGGGTTGAAGCCTCCGCCTTCGGCTCAGGTCATAATCTCAGGGTCCTGGGATCTAGGCCTGCATGGGGCTCTCTACTCAGCGGGGAGCCTGCTTCCTCCTCTCTCTCTGCCTACTTGTGATCTCTCTCTCTGTCAAATAAATAAATAAAATCTTAAAAACAAAAACAAAAACAGAACTTTGCACTCTTTAGCTAATGAAAGATCCATAAAAAGAGCCATGTCATTTATTTTATTGCATTTATTTTCTTTAATTTGTGGAGAATTTTCTTTCTTAACTAGATTAGAAATGAAATTTGTAAAATTATGATATAACATTATTAAAATTGACTTAAATAATATAGAAAAGCAGTCTGAAAAGTCTGCCTCCAAGTATACAAAATACATTTTTCTTCCTGCAGTGGATGAATGATTGTCCATTTTGCTGGCCTAAAACTCCTTATCTAAGTAAAGTTCAGCATCCATAACTGACATTCGCTCCTTCATTCAACACGTATTGATGGGGAAGCCACTAAATCCATGACCCTGCTCTGGATTCTGGGAATAGAGCCATAAACAAAACATACCCACTCTCTCTACTCAGACAGCCTCCACGTAGGGCAACACAGAAAATAAATCCAAAAGCACAGTCTTCAGTGATCGGCTGGAACCTGAGGAATGGAAAGCAGGGTACAGGGATCTAAGTAACATATTCTGAATCTGATCACAGGGTGGTCAAAAAAGGTTGACAGGGTGAAATTTCAGCAGAGACTTGAAGGAAGCAAGAAATGACTGATGTAGTGGTTCTGAGGGAAGCATGTTCCATAGAGATCTGAGAGCCCCTGAAGGAGGTCAGTGGGCAGAGTGCAGCCAGTGAAAGGGGCCCCAGTCACCCCCATCAGAGATAAGGTCAAAGATGCAGAGGAAGGGTCCATCATGGACAGCCTCATAGGCCTGGCCAAGGACTTGAATTAGAGCAGGGGATGGGAAGCTCGCAGAGACTCAAGATCTAAATTACCTTACTGTTGTGAAACCAAGATAATACAGGAGAAAAATGACTAGGAAGTGAGGACAGAAATAAACCAGTTAACGGGAGCCTGAGTGGCTCAGTTGGTTCAGCCTCTGCCTTTGATTCAGGTCATGATCTTGGGGTCTTGGAATTGAGCCCCACATCGGGCTCCTTGCTTGGTGGAGAGCCTGCTTCTCCCTCCCTCTCTGTCCCTCCCACTGCTTGTGCATGTGCTCTCTCTCTCAAATAAATAAATAAAATCTTTTTTAAAAAATGAAAGAAATAGAACAGTTAAAAGACTATAGAAATAATCCCAGAAACTATTGATGGAGATATGGACCATGGCTTTTGTAGCAATCGAGGTTGTGAGAAATGGTGAGATTCTGGCTAGATTGTAAAGGAACAGCAAAAACATATTTTCATAAATATTCTAATCATCTGGCAAATTACCCAAGAATTTGAATAGATGTATTTTTAGTGTTGTAATTTGTTTTAATCTCTCGGTGAGGAACCACCAGAAGCAATCCCTGTTTCCTGCAGTTCTGCTGGGAAGAAAATTGCAACCTGCCGAGTACATCTATTAAATCTTTAAAAAAGGAAAATACCCAGGAGAACACTTTTATAACATTTTTTTTTAAATTTTTTAGATTTTATTTATTTGACAGAGAGAAACACAAGCAGGGGGAGTGAGAGAGGAAGAAGCAGGCTTCCCATGAGCAGGGAGCCCGATGCAGGGCTGGATTCCAGGGCTCAGGGATCATGACCTGTGCTGAAGGCAGACACTTAACAACTGAGCCATCCAGGTGTCCCTATAACAAAATTTTAAAAATTAAGTATCACCTGTACCTGTCTACCTATTTACCTACCTACCTGTCTGCTGTATGTATTTTGTGTGTGTGTACAAATATATATATATATATATATATATATATATATATATATATATATATATATATATATATGTGTGTGTGTGTAGATATATGACTTAGTTAAACATGGTGGCATAATTTCATAAAAATAAAATAAATAGAAAAAGCCTGTTGCATAAAGCCCAAAAAAACCTCAAAATTAATTTAAACAACTTCAATTATTTTTTAAAAATATTTTATTTATTTATTCAACAGAGAGAGATCACAAGTAGGCAGAGAAGCAGGCAGAGGGAGAGGAGGGAGCAGGCTCCCTGCTGAGCAGAGAGCCCACTGTGGGCCTTGATCCCAGGACCCTGAGATCATGACCTGAGCCAAAGGCAGAGGCTTTAACCCACTGAGCCACCCAGGCGCCCAGCAACTTCAAGTCCTAAGTTTCTTTTTTTTACTCTGGGGGTGGTGGTGGTGGAGACTGTATTATAGAATTATTTCTGCATATAGTCTGTTAGTTCTCAGGAAAGCTTACCTTGCACTTAGCTTTAGGAGCCCCAGAAGAACTGGATGTGTAATAAGTAAGTATGTAAACATGCACACCAGTGTTTCAGTTATAGGATGATCTTTAAATTAGTGTTTTAAAAACGTTCCCTTCAATATTTCAGCATAATATTGCAAAAAGGGGTTTTAATGTAAAACCAAATTCATATAGGAATTATGTTCTTAATGCATTCAGGAAGCCCCCAAATACATATTCTACCTTCAAGTATGTAGCTGTCTGTTAAATGCCAGTTATCTCGATTATTTGGCTAACATGAGCATATGATACTCTTTGTTCTCAGATTTTTTGTTTTCTTCACTCATTTAATAATCAATTAAAATACTTAAAAGTTCTCTGAAACACATATTCTCATTATTGTTTTATCTATTTGTCTCCCCTTTACTATTTCCCTTCTATCTTTCTGAGGAGGGTAAAAGTGAGTAAAAATGATGGCCAGGTTTATAGGAATTGAGAAGAATGAAAAAAAAAAAGCAGTTTTATTAATTTATTTTTTAACATCGGCTTGGCTTCAGTTTATGAGCAGTATGACAGAATGTTATTTCACTGTGTTACTTTGAATTCAGACTAGCATTATGAAACTTTATAAATCTTCTTAAGGCACAAGCTACTGGTAAAAAATAAAACAAGACACACAAAAACACTCATCCAACTCTACATTTATGTCACACTGCATCAAGCAAAATTTAAACAAATCGAAAGTGCCCTGTATGTTCTTAAGAGTTAGAGTGTTAAAAACACTGACAGCATCAGAATAATAACTCTTTAAATTTTTCATCCCATCTAAAAATTAGGAAACAGGGGGCGCCTGGGTGGCTCAGTTGGTTAAGCAACTGCCTTCAGCTCAGGTCATGATCCCGGAGACCTGGGATCGAGCCCCACATCGGGCTCCCTGCTCTGTGGGAAGCCTGCTTCTCCCTCTCTCACTCCCCCTGCTTGTGTTCCCTCTCTGGCTGTGTTTCTCTCTGTCAAATAAATAAAATCTTAAAAAAAAAAAAATTAGGAAATGGGCTACGTTTAAAATGAGAGTATAAGGGGGTGCCTGGGTGGCTCAGTCAGTTAAGCCTCCAACTCTTGATTTTGCCCCAGGTCATGACCAAAGGGTCCTGAGATGCAACCTGGAGATGGGCTCTGAGGTGGCCACGGAGCCTGGTCAAGATTCTCTCTCTCTCATTGCGCTCTCTGTCCCTCCCCCACTGCTCTTGTTCTTTCTCTCTCTCTCCCTTCTAAATACATAAATAAATGAAATGAGAGCACAAGGCATCTTACATTCAGCAATTTAATTAATTCATTTATTTTTAGAGAGAGAAAGAGAGAGAGCATGAGAGAGTAGAGGGAGGGGGAAGAGGGAGAGAGAATCTCAAGCACACTCCAGGCCCAGTGTGGAGCCTGATGAGGGGCTTGTTCTCACAATTCTGAGATCATGACCTGAGCCAAAATCAAGAAGCAGGGCCTTAACTGATGGAGACTCCCAGGCACCCCACAGCAATTTTATTCTTAATTTAAAAAGTAATTGAAATATATTTTATTCAGTTGTTTCTTTTCTACTGGATGACTGAGAATAAATATGTGTTCATTGTATGCTTATATACTTATCAGATATAAATGTAAAATTACATGAATTAAAAACATTCAAGGACTGAACATAGAAATATATTTTTAGAAGCACTGTATTTTTCTTGCCACTATGAAAAAATTGAAGCAATTAAAATAGTGGGGTGAATATTTAAGTTTTGCAAAAGAATGATTTTATTATATATCATAATTTCTCCAATAGTTCTCTACCATTTCTACAAAAATATCGATTGCTAACTAGTAAATAAAGATAGCATAAGTTTAAAGTAAAGAATGATTAAGTGATTTCTTTATTTTTAAATATATAGGGTGCCTGCGTGGCTCAGTGGGTTAAACTTCTGCCTTTGGCTCAGGTCATGATCTCAGGGTCCTGGGATCAAGTCCCACATCCGGCTCTCTGCTCACTGGGGAGCCTGCTTACCCCTCTTTCTCTGCCTGCCTCTCTGCCTATTTGTGATCTCTCTTTCCGTCAAATAAATGAATAAAATCTTATAAATGAATGAATGAATAAATAAATAAACTTCTTGATTTAAAAAAGAATTCTTACTATTCAATGTGCCTTGGAAATATTATTTCATCCCAAATAAACATAACTGTGATCAGACAGGATCCCAAAGCAGAATTCTTTTCTTTCCCTTTTAAAAAAAGGAAAAGAAAAACAGGGAAAAAATGCTTTATTCTTCTCCAGGATTTTCTAGTAAGCAGTTGAAGGTCTCAGCAGATCCCTTGGAGTAATTATGTTACTTATGCCCTGTTAGTAAAACTCCTTCACTTTTTGCAGTCAAATGGCCAGGAAAGGCTTTCATACTAAATGATTTGGTAGGAGAGCACCATCATGTGGTTAATTTTTGAATAACCCTAAGGGGAAAAAAAATGAAAAAAAAATTTGCAATAACTTATTGTATGTAGCCAAACATACACCTTAATTTATGAAGTTTAAAACTCTCATATTTTTAGCTAGTCTGCATGCATGCATAAGCTTAAAGAAAAATAAGTGGTATTCTTTATTTACTTCTGTAAATATTATTTCCCTTTTTTGTAAATATTTGTCATCATCTCTTTGAAATATCTTACCTAACTTCGCTAATCAGTCTCATAAACTCTAAACTAGCTCCCACACTGAAATTACCAACATAGATTGTTTGGCTCCCTCCCAGGCATTTAAAGCCGTGTGTTCTACAGTCTGTTCAAACTCTGAAGGACCAAAGTCAAATTCCTTCTTTTCTCTTAATAAAAGTGCTTCTGTCTCCTTCCTTCCTTCCTTCCTTCCTTCCTTCCTTCCTTCCTTCCTTCCTTCCTTCCTTCCTTCCTTCCCTCCCTCCCTCCCTCCCTCCTTCCTTCCTTCCTTTCTTCCTCCCTCCCTCCTCCTTTCCTCCTTCCCTTCCTCCTTTCCTTCCTTCCTTCTTTCATTCATTCAAAATTTTATGTATTTATTTGACAGAGAGAAACACAGCTAGAGAGGAAACACAAGAAGGGGGAGTGAGAGGGAGAAGCAGGCTGCCCGCGGAGCAGGGAGCCTGATGGGGACTGGATCCTGGGATGCCAGGGTCATGGTCTGAGCTGAAGGCAGACACTTAATGATGGAGCCACCCAGGGGCCCCCATATCTTCTTTCTAGATGAGACTCCACCTCCTTTCCAGTTCCTTAACCCCCAGATCTAGGCTTTTCTTATGCTGCTTCTGTTGCCATCAACCTCCTCTTACCAAATGGGGCGTGAAGCCTGGCCACTGATTTCTCCGGAACTTTCTCCTACTGATTGACTTGCACACTCTTGGTTATTCCTTCTACCACTGCAATGGCTATTCTTGGCGGTCTTCATTCAGCTTCGCTTCTCTGTTCTTACTCTCATGCTTAAATGCCCTTTTTGTTCCCATCATTCCTAAGATGCAGAGCAAACCATGTATTTTTAGGTATCATTTCTTGCACACACACATGCTACATTCCACCTCTATTAAATTCACTGCAATTTCTATCAAATATGCTATTCTTCCTTTTGCATAGAAGACACTGCCCCATGTGAGTATCTTAATAGGTTCCTTCTCCCCCCGCCCTCTCAGCTTTCTCCCATACCTCACCCTGAAGACTTCCATGGGTCCTTCAGGAAGTTGATCACTTCTTACTTCCTCCCCAAATGTCAGCTTTTTGGTCAAAACTCCTATGGTAACTTATGGCATTCATAGTTTAAACACATCTGATAATTTCTACTATATTTTAGCTGCCTAAATGTCTACATTTATATTGTCATGATAAAGGAAATGCTTAAAATATACAGGGTGTTTACAATTTTTGTTGACTAAAGGACACATGTCTTATGTTGGTTTACTGGTTTAACTTATGATGTGTTATTTTCTTAGTGCTCAGTACCAAACTTAACATATTTTATAAATTACATAAAAATGAGAAATAAACTTCGATAAACATTTCTGGAACATCCTATCATGTTCCAGACATCATTATCGATGCTAGAACTAAGCAGACAAAATCACCCCTGCAAGGAGTTTGCTGTCTTTTGGGACTTGACAGACAACAGTAGAGAAATGTGCAAAATATGTAGTATGCTGAGTGGCAATAAATACTACGGAAAAGTGTAAAAGTTAGGAGACAAATCTGTGTTCTGTGTGTTGGGGGGAGATGGAAAAATTTTTGTGTATCCTTTAGCCATTGAGGAAGGAATTCAACTCAGCAACTTACTAAACCACAGTGAAATAATTATTTGAGGGATACACACTGAGGGATAAAAGTTGTTATATTATAGTTGAGAATACCCAAACAACAAAGGGGAGAAAAATAAAATGTGGCCATTTTTAAAACCTGAATTTTAGTTTTTAACAAATTTCAACAGCATCTCTGTTTTACAATTAAAAAAAAATCTTAAAGAAAGACCAGACAGAAAAGTATTTTCTAAATAAAATTATTAAAGTGAAGAAACATACATTTCATAAAACTTAAGTCTAAATAAATTTGTCACAGAACTATTTTCTAGAAATTAATTTAATTTTTCTGTGCATAAGTTATGCTCCAGATTTTTGTGGCACTCCAAATTTTTGTTTATCGAAGGGCAGAATAAAATGCCTCTGGAATTTTGCCCTTGCTCTCCCTCCATCAGGCTCATCTCTGACTTCCTCAGAGGAAGCCTGGTTCTTCTCATCTCAGTTCCTAGCATTACATCCTCAGAAAGGAACTTCCTATTTGCTCTATGTAATTATGTTCCCTTCTGTCTGTTATCCCACTTTCCTCATAAATCTTAACACTCTGAAAATTATGAACGTAACTATTTGTTGTTGTTGTGGCTTTCCGTCTCTACAATATAAGGTTCAGGACAAAATGGACTTAATTTAACTTGTTAACCAACATATTCACGATCCCAGACATTTGGTTCAGTCAAAGTGGATTTCAGTTGATTTGAATAAATCAAAGAAGTAGGTGCAGATATCGTCTGTGAATGATTTGCTATGCAACTTGAGTAGTGGTAGGGTTTTAGAATAATTTCTTATGGAAACAGAAAGTGCTAGTAACAAATAAATAAATTGATTATCATGTTCATCCTCAAACTAAGCTTTGGGAAACTTCATTTCCCATTATCATGCTCCATCTGAAAGTCTCCTCTTTGTAGGGCACCCTTGCATAAGGAGCTTATCTTACAAGATCTTATCCCTCTTGCCTTTTCATCAGGTTCAGCCTGGTATAAATCTGTTTTCTGCTTGTCTTGGAAAGCATCAGCCTTGCTTTGGATAAAGGAGCAGCTGTCACTCATTTGCATCGATTGAAAATACTCCCTTCCATTGACCAGTAAGAAGCACTATATGATTGAGAAAGGAGATTCTTACTCTTAAGGATACATTCCATTGAGTGAAGACTGTCCATTCTTGGCGAAATAATACAGATGCATGTTAATCATAAAAATTGAAGCAATATAGGGAAATGAAAAGTAAAGAGCGATGAAAGCCCAGCTATGGAGGGTCAGAGAAGACCGTAACAGGGTCTCCGCTGAAATCTCAGCGTCTCTCGGGCTGAATCAGGTGTAGGTTGGGGTGTGATCTGATTTGAAGCTTAGAAGTGTTTTCCAAGCTTACCGGTTGTGGGCTTTATGACGGAGGTCTGTGTCCCTAGCTAATGATCGCCCATGTTTCAGTCACAGCTCCTGGAGGCTCCCCTTAGCCACTTGCTGGGTGGCTCACAAGTTTACATCTCCAAGGCCAGAGGGAATTTATTTGTACTGCCTTTCTCTTAACAGCTCACATGATTAGGTCCCCGACCCTTCAGCTAAAATCTTCCTTTTAGTTAACTCAACATCATGTGAGGAAGACCCCTCCTCACAGTTGCATCATTTATTTTCCCATAAAACTTAATTCCTGGGCTGGGATCCAAAGCATTCACAGGTGGTCACACCATCAAGGGAAGCGAATTACATAAGAATACAGGTCAAGAGACAGAAATCTTGAGGACATCTTGGAATTCTACCAAAGCTGCTGTTTCTCAAATTCCTCAAAATATATCTACCTCTGCGTCTCCACTCAGTATTATCTAGACCCATGTTGAGGCCTGAAGAATCCTAGGGAGCTATTATTTTGCATTTTATGCCCAAATTGCTTATTCCTCTTTGAAATGAAGAAAATCATTTAGCAATTAATATTTTATGTGCTTTTCCATGACCTGGACTCCAGCAAAGTAAGAGCTGAGAAAGTGGCTAAAAATAAAGATGCAAAAAGGTGATCTTTGCCCACTTCCTGCTTGATACTCTGAAGAACAACTGGACATATTATATTCTGCTTCTCCATAGTTCTATCTCTTACGGCGCAGCTCCCCACAACATCAGTTGATTCCTGCAAATTCTAGTCTTACTAACTTTACTTTCTTGAAACACCCTTAGAAGCAGGGAGTTACTCAATTAAATTCTTTTTAATCAATCATTTTCTTACTTTTCTAGGAAGGTTCATAATATCAAATGGACCCCAAGCAATGTCATAAAGGTTTCTATTTATTGTGCAGGAGCTAAATTAGCTCAACTTCATAATAATGGAATTCTGTCCCAGAAGATGATTAATTTTCTAAGAATAAAAAATACTCCTGTTTGTTCTATACCTATTTCACATATTAGAGTTTTTGTTGGTTGTAAAGTTAGATGAATTTCCTCCTTCAGCACCAGCCCCCGAAAGTAGAGGGTAGTCAGCCAGATGGTCTGGGTAAAGGGAACTTAGAGGTCAGTATTAATTCTCTTTGCTGTTCCTGAGCTATTCATTTTTGTGAAGTGACATTTCCCAGGGTCAGGATCATGAAGAAGTAAGGCCATCTAGGACATTATTGTGGCATTTCTGTTAGAATTTTCTCCAATTCTTTGATTACTGCATGGTACAAGTTTGCAGTCTCAAAATAATCTGTATGAACAAAGTTTCATCTCACTCTCTGACCACCAAATATCTCCCTGCTATGCAAGGTCAGGAGTTCTGAAAAGGCATAGACTATGCGTGATATTCTGACATCAGGACAAAGAAAAAATGTGGAAAAGTTTGCAGCATTCTCCTTCCATTTCTGGGCTAGAAATGGACTTTGAAATGGAAGTCAGTCCATGAGGGGGGTGTGGCATATTATAATCAAGTAGGTAAATAAATTGTAAATCTTGTCTGGAATGAATTCTCCTAATCATGCAAATAATCAGGAGCATTTTAATGTCTAGGAGAAACTAGAGAGGGAAAAGGGAAACAATTATTAGCTCCTATATTCTAAGAAGTTATCTCTAAGCCCACAAAAAGGAGTATGTATAAGGCAGGAGAGCTCAATTAGCTTTCTAGGCAAAAGGACCCAAAGTGTTAAAATTAAAGCAGGCTCACTTACTTTAGAAGATAAGAGTCACAAAAAAAAAAAAAAAAAAAAAAAAAAAAAAAGGAGAAGAAGAAGAAAATGACAGAGGTCACTATGATGGAAAATTATATTGTTTTTGTTTGTTTGTTTGTTTGTTTAAAGATTTTATTTATTTGACAGAGAGAAACACAGCCAGAGAGGGAACACAAGCAGGGGGAGTGAGAGAGGGAGAAGCAGGCTTCCCGCGGAGCAAGGAGCCCGATGTGGGGCTCGATTCCGGGTCTCCAGGATCATGACCTGAGCCGAAGGCAGTCGCTTAACCAACTGAGCCACCCAGGCGCCCCGGAAAATTATATTGTTTAACATTCATAGAGCATTTAGAGTTTACAAAAATTCTTGATGTTATATTTCTATTCAGCAATAGCCATAATATCAAATATAGCATATTATACATGCCATTCTTTACTATTACTGGCTTAAAGATAAAATGAAATTCCTAACAAGAAAGAGATGAAAATGGAATAAAAATCAATATATTGTTATAATAGGCAAATTACTAAAAATATGAGAAGTAAAAGGAAACATTGAGTGCAAAAAAGCAGATAAAAGTATGAATAAAAATCAGGTGAATTAGATAAAATAAAGGAATAATTGCAGGGAAAATAAATATGGATTCCCCTGAATGAAAATTATTCGGAACAAAATTTAAATTCAACATCTAGGGGGTGTTACTGTTTGTGCTAATAAACTCCGTGGAACTGTGAGGGTTTTTGAGGATTTCAGTGATTTTTAAATTTTCTTTTTTCAACCTCAGAGAAAAATGCATAAAACGACAATCGTGTCCTTAAGAGAGAAATATACCTCCTCTATTTCCCCCAGGTGTGCTGAAGCAAACACAGATGTGCTAACACAGCAATTAGCAAGTCATTGGAGTCCTACCAGAGGGAATTAATTTAGAAAACAGAAACTTTTAAAGGTCCCTGAAAATCTCTATGCTAATGTTAATTTCTTGTTGTCTTAGTTTTACATTGGGAGATGAGAAGTCAGAGCCACTGACCTTAAAGTTTATATAAAACACCACGGCAATACCATATATCCAGAATATAATATTTTCAGTTATCGGGAACATAAAACTAATATTCAACATAAAAGTGAAAAGAAGAAATAGTAAATTTAAAATAGAGAATCAGAAACTTCAAGGACAGATGACTTTCAAATACTATGTTTCACAATTTTCTTTAACTTGATTACATATGTTCAAGGTGAAATATTGGCAAAATATCCTGACGATGCATTACAGTGCCTACTAATTATATGTATTAATGCTGAGAACAAGAGACAGAAATGCTTTGTTGTAATTACCACTATGTACGTTTTAAATCCTGACATAGCCCTTTTTCAGTGAAAAGACCTAAATATTCAAAAATGTTTGATAAAAATAATCTTATCATCAAACTAAGAAGAGTGGTCCAAGAAAACCGGTTTTTTTTGTTATTGTTTTTTCAAACTTGTAACTGTCTCCACGCTCCAATTTGTTTTATTGTGTTTTAATTACAGCTTGGGTCCACTAGATGTCAGTGTTGTATAAGATTAGAAAATGCCTCCCTAAATATTTCTCAGGCGGTTTTAACTACTAGTAAAATGAATAAGCCCTACTTAAGCAGGTATGTGCACAGACGCGCCATTTTATTATATGCAACCGATTATCTTTATAAGTTACCTAGAATAGTCTACAAATGGGTCATTCTGAAAATGTTTCCTTACTTGCTAATTAAAAATTTTGAAAGCAGTACATAATTAGTACTACCTTGCAAATGCTGAAACCGTGGTCACCTCTTTGCTACATTTATATGAATGTACCTCTTCATTTTTGGTGTGTCCTCATTACAGCCATTAGATTTTGAAACAAAGAAGGCGTATACTTTTAAAGTAGAAGCGTCCAACGTTCACCTGGACCACAGATTTCACTCCGCCGGCCCTTTTAAAGACACCGCCACAGTGAAGATCAGCGTGCTGGATGTGGACGAACCCCCGGTTTTCAGCAAACCGCTGTACACCATGGAGGTTTACGAAGACACTCCAGTTGGGACCATCATTGGTGCTGTCACCGCACAAGACCTCGACGTGGGCAGTAGTCCCGTTAGGTAAGAAGAGGAAACATGCTATTGTCTATGTGTCAGAAAAAGGAAAAGAAAAATGCTGTGTCCAAACCTAGCTGAATGATTTCCATCCGTGATAGGAGACTTGAAAATGCAATGCTTTTGCAGGATAAGTATTTGGTGAAAAGCCATAGAATTTGATCAAAAACATCTGCTGTCAGTCCCTGTAACAGGGTTTGGACATGGCATTCAAGCTAATGGGTCTTAGTTTTTTATCCATAAAAGGCATTCAATAATACAATCTCAGAGGATGATTTCCCATGGTTAATGATGCATTTTCACCGTGCCTAAACAGAGTGGACATGTAATACATTTTTCAATTACTCTAAAATTTCTGTCTCTTACCAACAGTTAATGTTTGAAAAAGATGGTTTTACCATTTGTAATTCGCTGTTCCTTTTTTTCACTGACAAGAGTGTCCACTGATGAAAGCAGTTAGAGCCAGTCCTGGGGTAAGATGAATTATGGAATTGTTCAAAGTCCAGGCTTTACAAAAAGCTCCTACTGATATAAAGGTATAAGGCTGGGTAGTGAGTCAACAAAGACATCTGTAGAGTAAAAAAATAATTCTGTTTCCTCTTACCCCAAACCTATACGTTCCATTTGCATACTTCTGAAACATTGTGGGATTTCCCTTTCTCTCACTTATACATTGATCCTGCAACATATTTTTTTTTTAAAGATTGTATTTAAGGGGCACCTGGGTGGTTCAGTGGTAGGGCCTCTGCCTTCAGCTCAGGTCATGATCCCGGAGTCCTGGAATTGGGCCCCCACATTGGGCTTCTTGCTCTGATGGAAGCCTGCTTCTCCTTCTCTCACCCCCGCTGCTTGTATTCCCTCTCTAGCTGTGTTTCTCTCTGTCAAATAAATAAAATCTTAAAACAAACAAACAAAAAAAGTGTTGTATCTATTTATTTGAGAGAAAGAGAGAGAGGGAAGGATGGATTTGGGGGAAGAACATAGGGAGAGGGACAAGTAGACTTCGTGCAGAGTTTGAAGCCTCACGTGGGTCTCAATCTCAAGACCCTGAAATCACCAACTGAGTGGAAATCAAGAATTGAAAGCTTAACGGACTGAGCCACCCAAGTGCCCCAGATCCTGCAACATATTTTGAGACTTACTATTGATTCAACTGTGTTTTTTCTGTACATTTAAATTCCTTGCTAACTGTGCACATCCCATATTTATACAAGTACTGGGAAATAAAGAAAGACACAGAGACAGAGAGACAGAAATGTGTGATTTGTTCTGAATCTTCCACCACTAAGGAGTTGAACCTTCATATAGAAAATCAGACCAAAGAAAAGTTGGCTTTTAATGCAAAAACACTATTGACATAGGGAACATGTATGTATAGGCACATATCTAATAAGATTTTATGCCATGAGATCATAATAAAAAATGCATAAATCATTCAGTGATTTCCTCAAAGCAGTCATAGCATATAGGAAAAAAATCTCAGGAAACGACTTGGAAGCATGCAAGCTCTGTCCTTTGTGTTCACCTGAATTTATCTCCCAAACTGACCTGAGTATTTTCCTTCTTGAAACATGTCAGTGGTCAAGAGAGAACTCTAAAAAAACACAATTTGTCTTGGGAAAGAGAAGAAAAAAGGCAATTACTGAGTGCCCCTACATGTCAGGTCAAATGCTGGCTAATTTACTCACTGGATTCAAGTTGTTGTCCTACATGTCCATATTACAATGTGATTCACTCTCTGTTGAACTCCAGAAACCCATATATTTAATACCAGGGTTTGTAGGGGCATTGTCAAAAATCAGCTCCATTAGTAGTTGTTATGTATTAACGCATTATCATTTATCAATCCTATACTTGAGACCCTGAGTGTGTTGCTGATAATTGGGAAAGTGGAAAATGCCTGGTGAATAGATCTACAGGTAATTTCAAGCATGTAAACAGTTACGGAAGAAATATGGAAGGCTGTAAAGAAAGTAATAAAAAGGTAAATAAATATGGATTGAAACTCTCTATGGTTCAATAAATGAGAATTTTGGAACACAGTGAAACTCAGTATCTAGAGAACATGCTGTGTTGTTTAATTTACTGTATGTTCTATCTTTGAAGCCTGATAAAACATGATAGATTCAAAATATTAATAAAATGGGGGCGCCTGGGTGGCTCAGTTGGTTAGGCGACTGCCTTCAGCTCAGGTTGTGATCCCGGAGACCCGGGATCGAGTCCCACATCGGGCTCCCTGCTTGGCGGGAAGCCTGCTTCTCCCTCTCTCACTCCCCCTGCTTGTGTTCCCTCTCTGGCTGTGTTTCTCTCTGTCAAATAAATAATTAAAAAAAAACAAAACAAAACAAACAAAAAAAACCCAAAATATTAATAAAATGTGATTTTAATGCAATATGTAAAAAACAAAAAAAAAATCAGAAAGTTTATTAGTAAAACTACCACCTGGAAAGGTAAGGTGAGGATTACAGACTTCCAACTATAACAGCATGTTTAGATTAAGACCCTGGTGTGAGGAATAAAGGAAGGCTACATTTTTGAGATACTCTTGAACTACAGGACTGATTTGGAGGGGTGCAGAATTACCGTGACAGGAGCTAGTGTGTGACAAGAGCTACTTTATGTGGGATATAGTAACATCCCTCGTCTTACTTCTGCAGGGTAGCAGCCTGACTCACTAAAGCTGTAGGATCTAATTGATCCCCGGGAGGGGTTGTCAAAAAACAAAGCTGCTTTTGAATCAACATGAAAGCTGTCTTACTTTCATGTCCTTGGAGTAAACAATAAGCTTGAATCATGTCAATTGAGGAAACATGGGATATGAATTACTTTTTTTTTTTTTTGGTCCGAAAATATGTTGGCTTACTTAAGAATGATAGTAAAAATATGTTGCGAAAAACAAGCATTAGAATGTGAATTTACTTGACATGTTTACGTATGCTCTGTTTTGATTTCCTTTGCTTAACTGTCTTTTCACAGAGTTGCTGTGCGAGGTATTAATTTAGGATTGTGTTATTCCATGCCAGTGTGTATTCTATTAATATTATTATTTTATTATCACTGAGCACAGCAAAGAACCAGAGGCAGTGGCATTAAGCAAGGACTGAAGCAACTTTGAGGAAAGGTTAGGAGTAATGATTCCAACTGCATGCAGTTGACCTTTGAACAATTGTGAGCTTTAGGGGAGCCGACCCTCTGCCTAGTCAAAAATCCACATTATTACTTGACTCCCTGAAACCTTAACTACTAAGAGCCTACTGTTGACCAGAAGCCTAATGAAGAACATAAGCAACAAATAAACATGTATTTTGTATCATGTGTGTATTATATACTGTATTCTTACAATAAAGTAAGCCAGAGAAATAAACATGTTACTAAGAGAATCATAAGGAAGATGAAATACATTTGTAATACTGTACTGTATCCAAGGAGACCTCCGTTATTAGTGGACCTGCCCCGTTCCAATACCTGTTGTTCAAGGCTGAAGTGTGTACCATGTCTGGTCCCCTATCCCAAGCTTAATTTCTAGTTACTGTTTCCCTTACTCTTCTAGCCTGTGCCATTGGATACACTGATTTCTTGCTTCTAATCTTCTAATGCTCTATATCCTTTAGTTCTTATTATTTAATTCATAGAAATGGTTTCTAGTGCATCAAATGAGTGGAATGAGGGTGCCCACTCTCCGCTTGGGAGATATTCACAATAGTAGTCTCTTAAGTATAGAAAGGAAATGTAAAATATACATGGCCCCTGAGTCTGTTAAGCATCTGACTCTTTTTTTTTTTTTTTTTTAAATTTATTTGTCGGAAAGAGCACAAGTGGGGTAAACTGCAGGCAGAAAGAGAAGCAGGCTCCCCACTGAGCAAGGAGCCCAGTGAAGGACTTGATCCCAGAAGCCTGGGATCAGTGACTCAAGTTGAAGGCAGATGCTCAACCAACTGAGCCGCCCGGGTGTCCCAAGCAGCTGACTCTTGATTTTGGATCAGGTCATGATCTCACATGAGCCCCACATCAGGCTCCACACTCAGTGTGGCATCTGCTTCTCTCTCTCTCCCCCTCTGCCTCTCTGCCTCTGCTCTCTCTCTCAGTCTCTCAAAAATAAGTAGATAAAATTTAAAAAAACATTAAGCTATGTGATCACTATTTAGTTATATTGAGAATTAATATTTGTTTTGAGTATGAATGATTTGCATTATAGTGGAATAATATCAGTGGATAATTTTGCTCAGTGTGTGCCACTTTTCTTTTGTTCCAAAGATAGAAAAATCTTCATTATCCTATGAATTTTAAAAGAAAATTTAATCGAATTAATTTTGTGTATAAAATGAGAAGGTAAACAATTAAATTCTAAAAATTATAGAATTTAATAGACCAAATAGAGTCCTTTTTCATGTTACCTTCTTGTGTGTAATGATATTTCTAACCAAAACCTACAACTTAAAATTGATTAATAAATAGAAAACCATTATGAGTTACCAGAAGTAGGACATGATATTTAAAATAATTAATAACTTGTTAAAACAGAAGATGTTTATCTGTGTCCTGCTTAAACTTGTCTGTTCAACACACTTTGGGAAAAAAATTTCTGTAATCAATCAGAATTGATTTTTTTCATCATGGATTAAGAGATTAGCAATGTAGCTGATTTTCATTGGAGAGCCTTTTCCAATACATCCAAAATCTTTATTATCTGGGCAGAAATTTGAGCTCAACTATAAGACACACTTAGGGAGTGAGAGGAAAGAGAGGCCTGGTTTATCAAGTGTCATCCTATAGCAATATATATCATTTATTTTAAATGTTAATAGTAAAAATTCAAAATTCAGGGCACCTGGGTGGCTCAGTCACTAAGTGTCTGCCTTCTGCTCAGGTCATGGTCCCCGAGTCCCGAGATCCAGCCCCACATCGGGCTCCCTGCTCGGCGGGATGCCTGCTTCTCCCTCTCTCACTCCCTCTGCTTCTGTTCCCTCTCTAGCTGTGTTTCTCTCTGTCAAATAAATAAATAAAAATCTTTAAAAAAATTCAAAATTCAAAAAAGTCCCACTCCCCAACATGAACACAGCCTCTATCCAAATTGTTTCTCAGTTCCTTAAGAACTTCAGCGTCTCAATTCTCCACACTCCCTTTTTCTTTGTCCCTACATTTCTTTGAAATATTCCATAATAACAGGTATTATCTACTTTTCTTCCCATACCTACCTCACTCATATACAATATCTCTTTTTTCACTTAACATTTTTCATTCCCTACTTTTCACTTATATAGCAGGTTTTTGTGAGAATTAAATGAGATATTGCTACAAAATATTTTATTTTAATATTTAATATTTTTAGAGCAGTTCAAGTTTACAGCAAAATTGAGAGATGGTTCAGAAATTTCCCCTGGATCTCTCACTACCACAAATGCATAACCTCCTCCATTCCCAACATCCCCCACAAAATGGTACATTTGCTACCATTAAACCTACATATCATAATCATTCAAAGTCCATGGTTTGCTTAGGATTCACTCTTGGTTCTGTGTATTCTGGGGGTTTGAACAAATGTATAATGACCTGTCTCCATAATTACAACATCACACATCACCACACTAAAAAGCCCCCATGCTCTGCCTCATCGTCTTTCCCCCGTTCCCCACCCCTGCCAAGCCCTGGAGCCATTGATCTATTTACAATCTATAGTTTGACTTCTCCAGAATGTCATACAGTTTGTAAACTTTCCAGATTAACATATTTCTCTCTTAGTAACATTCATAAATAACATAAACATACACAAATAACATACATAGCTTTTCATTATTTCCTAGGTCACTTCTTTTTTTTTTTTTTTTTTTTTTTTTTTTTTTTT
>PITA01009878.1:0-74952 GCA_004023965.1 Spilogale gracilis
AAATGGGCAAGAGACATGAAGAGGCACTTCTCCGTAGAAGATATACAAACGGCTAACAGACACATGAAAAAATGTTCAGCGTCACTAGCTATCAGGGAAATTCAAATCAAAACCACTCTGAGATACCACCTTACACCAGTCAGAATGGCCAAAATTAACAAGACAGAAAACAACAAGTGTTGGAGAGGCTGCGGAGAAAAGGGGAACCCTGTTACACTGTTGGTGGGAATGTAAACTGGTGCAGCCGCTTTGAAAAACAGTGTGGAGATTCCTTAAAAAATTAAAGATGGAGCTACCCTATGACCCTGCAATTGCACTACTGGGCATTTACCCCAAAGATACGGATGTAGTGAAAAGAAGGGCCATATGCACCCCAATGTTCATCACAGCAATGGCCACAACTGCCAAACTGTGGAAAGAGCCAAGGTGCCCATCAACAGATGAATGGATAAAGAAGATGTGATACATATATACAATGGAATACTATGCCTCCATCAGAAAAGATGAATATCCAACTTTTGTAGCAACATGGACTGGACTGGAAGAGATTATGCTGAGTGAAATAAGCCAAGAATGCTGAGTGAAATAAGCCAAGAAGAGAAAGTCAAATATCTCATGGTTTCACTTACTTGCGGTACATGAGGGGTAAATTGGAGGACAGTGGGAGAAGGAAAGTAAATGGGAACTAGGGTAATCTAGGGAAGGAAATGAAACAACAGAGACTTTGGACACAGAAACAAACTGAGGGACTTGGAGGGAGGGGGGTGGAGGGATGGGAGAGCCTGGTGGTGGGTACTGGGGACACCTAAAGCGTGGAGCACTGGGTGTGGGGAATGGGGAATAAATCTTGGAACACTGGAAAAAAAAATTTTAGTAACAATAAAAAAAAATACATTTTTATTTAAAACGCAGACAATAGACTAGTCTTATATATACATGTGTATATATGTAAAAATCTTAATAAAATATTAATAAGTCAAATTTTATTAAAATAAAACTAAAAAATGTTTATTTCAGGAAAACAAAAGTTCAACACAAGAGAATCTATTCAATTACTTGCCTATAATAGTTAAAAAGAGAAAAATATAATGATTGCAAATATCTACTTCTGATTAAAAAAACTTACTAAACTTGGAATAGAAGCAAACTTCTTTAAATAAAGAGTCTCTATCAGAAAAGAGTTAACAATATACTTAATATTAAAATTCCAGAAACACTCCTGTTATTGAGGGTCAAAGCAATATGTAAGTGATTCATTTTTAAGAAAAGAGCAGTCAGAAGAAACTGACTCTGAGAAATTAAATCTAGCAGAAATATCTTGCAGAACAATTATAAAGAAAACAATACTGAAACCAGACAAAGCAAACAACATGTTGCATAGAAAGGAACAACAGTGCAATTAACTACAGGCTTCTCATCATAAAAAAACAAAGAACAAAGGATATTGGAACAACATATTTGAAGTGCTGATAGGAAAAAAATTTGTCAACCAAATATTCTATATCCAGTGAAACTATCTTATAAAATTGAAGAAGAAATAAAGACATTTCAGATAAGCAAAAAACTAAGAGAATTCAACACCAGGAGATCTATATTAAAAACAAAAACAAAGAGACACCTGGGTGACTCAGTTGGTTAAGTGTCTGCCTTCAGCTCAGGTCATGATACCATGATCCTGGGACTGAGCCCCACATGGGGCTCCCTCCTCAGTGAGGAGCCTGCTTCTCTCTCTCCCTCTGCCATTCCCCCCACTGTGCTAGCTGGCTCTGTCTGTCAAATAAATAAATAAAATATTTTAAAAAGACAAACAAATAAATAAACTGTATTTCTATAGACTAGCAATGAAAAATTGAAAAGTGCAATAAAAATACAATTCCATTTGTAATAGCCCCAAAACAATGAAATTCTTAAGATAAACTTTTAAAATATGTGTGAAATCTGTACACTAAAAACTATAAACCATTGCTAAAAGAAATTAAAGATCAAAATAAATGAAGAAATATAAGACATTCATGCATTAGGAAATGCAATATTGTCAAGATGTCAATTCTTATAGAGTTTATCTATAAATTCAATGTAATCCCAGTCAAAATTTAAGCAAATTAAAAAAAAGAAAGAAACTGACAAGCAGATTCTAAAATCTATATGGAAATGCAAAGAATCTAGAATCACCAAAGCAATTTTAAAGAGAACATAGCTCAAAAATTTATCCTATTTACATAAAGAAATACTATAATGCTGCAGTAATCAAGACAGTATAGTATTGCTATATGGACGTACCAATATATCACTGGAATTGAGCAAGGAATAAAGCAATACATATACAAATATATACATATGGTCTGTTTATTTTCTATAAAGATAGCAAAGAAATCATGGAGAAGGAAAGGGTTTTTTTAATCAGATGGTACTGAAAAGACAAGAAAAACATCAACTTTTACCTTACAGTATATAATATTAAAAAAATTAACTTGGGGGTGGCCTGAGTGGCTTAGTCAGCGGGATGTCTACCTTCAGCTCAGGTCATGATTCCACGGTCCTGGCATCAAGCCTGGCATCAGGTTCCTCACTCAGTGGGGAGTCTGCTTCTTCCTGTTCCTCTGCCTTCTCACCCCTGCTGCCCTGCTCATGTTTGCTCTCTCTCTCAAATAAATAAATAAAATCTTTTTAAAAAAATAACTCAGAATGAATGATAGACATAAACATAAAAGCTATAAGGAAGAAAACTTTTAGAAAAAAACATCGGAGAAAATTTTTGCAAATTTGCAGCATACAAAGATTTGTTAGCTAGGACATATATAACATGAAGCATAAGAATAAAAAGCTGGTGAATTGGACTTTTATCAGAAGTAGAAACTTATCCTCTTGAAGATATCATTAAGAAAATTAATAGAGGGCGCCTCGGTGGCTCAGTGGGTTAAAGCCTCTGCCTTTGGCTCAGGCCATGATCTCAGGGTCCTGGGATTGAGGCCCACATCGGGCTCTCTGCTCGGCAGGGAGCCTGCTTCCTCCTCTCTCTCTGCCTGCCTCTCTGCCTACTTGTGATCTCTCTCTGTCAAATAAATAAATAAAATATTTTTTAAAAAAGAGAGAAAATTAATAGAACAAGCCACAACATGGGAGATAATATTTGCAATACATATACACATATAAAGGATTTGGATCTAGAATATATTAAGAACTCTTAGAACTCAATCAGAAGACAACCCAATTTTAAATGGGCAAAAGATTTGACAAAGTCAAATGTGAAGAGATTTCACAAAAATATATGAATGGCAATTAACCACATGAGAAGATGCTCAACATTATTAGTCATTAGGAAAATAAATACACAATCTCTACACACCCACTATAATGGCTCAAATATAAGAAAGTGACAATACCAAGGGTTGCCAAGAATGTGAAGCAACTATCACATACCTACTGGCAGAATATAAACGTAAACTAGTAAATCCACTTAGGAAAATGGTATGGCAGTTTCTCAGAAGATTAAACATATACCTACCATGTGACTTAGATATCACACTCTAAGATATTTATCCAAGAAAAATAAAAACATATATCTACACAACGAATTATACATAAAAGTTTGTACAGACCAGCTTTATTCATAATAGCCAAACACTATAATGCATGAGTGTGTTGGAATGCTAGATATGGTGGATTAATACTGTTAATATAGTTAATATTATTAGGTGTAATTGGCTTGAGGTAGAAATAACAACCTTTTTAATATCATTTTGAGTTAGAGCACAGACTACTATAAATACTGTGGTGACAACTTCTAGGCAGAGTGTTAATGTTTGAATGGCTTTGTCGTTTTCTATTAATGGGTGGAAACAGATCAGTTTCCACCTGCTGCAAATATTGTACTTAAATAAAGGAGGGCTGACATGGTTGTAGGGCCTTCAGTGGCTGAGGGAAGTCATGGGTGAAGGCCAATTTGGGCAAAAGTAGCTAAGTTGCCAGTTGTAGCTAAAATAAAAGTCCAATTAATAGGTGATCAACATGGTTAAGGTTGAGTTTAATAATTTGTTGAAAATCTCATGATTTGGGGTGCCTGGGTGTCTCAGTTGGTTAAGCATCTGCCTTCAGCTCAGGTTATGATCCCAAGGTCCTGGGATCAAGCCCCACATCAGCCTCCCTGCTCAGTGGGGAGCCTGCTTCTCCCTCTCCCACTCCCCCTGCTTGTGTGCTCTAGCAAATAAATAAATAAAATCTTTCAAAAAATAAAATTTAACTTAAAAAAAAAGAAAATCTCATGACTTTAGGTTGAATACCAATCATGCTACTGATATAATAAATCCAATGTCTCTGATGCAGTCATTTAGAACAGTTTGGAGGGAGGCAGTGTTTGATCTGTTCAGCCATGTTATTATCTGATTAGTAGAAATGACATAATTCCTACTTCTTCTCATCTGATGAAATGTTGGAACAGGTTAGCAGTGACTAAGGTTAGAATAGTAATAAGGAATATAAGTATTTGAAAAATTGGTTAATTGGGATCTAAATGTATATATCATATAGAGAATTCTGTAATTGACTATGTAACAAAATGTGTTACTAGTAGAAATATTATTGAGAAATAATCAGCTTATTGTTTTTTTAAAGATTTTATTTACTTATTTGAGAGAGAGAGAACATGCAAGAGATTGCAAGGGCGGGGGTGGGGAAGGGAGAGGGACAAGCAGGAGCCCCATGTGGGTGGATGTGAGGCTCGATTCCAGGACCCCGGGCCAAAGGCAGACACTTAAATGGCTGAGGCACCAAGGCACCCTGAGAAATAACCTAGTTTAAAGTGAAGCAATAGTATTAGGGTATGAATGGTTATTATTCAGTGTCTGTTTGAAATAATTTTTTATTTATTAAAATAAATAAAAAATGGCCTGAGTAAATGAATGTTGTGGAACGAAAGCATAGGAGATGATAGTTTTTACACAGTATGGATATAGATTGCTTTTGTAGATCTTTGAAGTGATTTTTATGAGTGGGAAAGTTAGTACAAATAGTGAAATTAGTATAAGAGGTGAATAGATTAATTACCTTTTTTTGGAGTTGCATCAATTTTTTGGTTTCTGAACCAATGGATTATTGCTTTTAACCATTCAAAGTTTGAAAACAGGGCGCCTGGGTGGCTCAGTCGGTTAAGTATCTGACTTCAGCTCAGGTCATAATCTCAGGGTCCTGGGATGGAGCCCTCCCCTGGGCTCCATGCTCAGCAAGAGTCTGCCTCTCCCTTTCCCTCTGCCCCTCCCCCTACGTGTGCAATCTCAAATAAATAAATAAAATCTTTTAAAAAATAAAAAAATAAAAGTTTGAAAGCCATATTATTATACATGGAGGCATGAATTAATTCTTATGTACTTAGTGAATAAGTTTTGAGTTTCTATTACTAGATTCACAATCTAATGTTTTTATTGAACTATATTTATAATAGATGGATATCAAAATAATTTGTGGATTAAATGATAAAAGTAGAAAGAGTAGTAAATGTAGGGCTGAGACCATTTTCTCATATAAAAAATGGTTACAATTTTGATATGGTGCATATATTTGCCTCATTGTGTTATGTTAATACAGACTAGTAATAACTATGTTAATTCCTTAGGATAATGGTAATGTATCATGAAAACGATAATGTAACTACAAATAGTTCTCCAATTAGGCTAATTGTTGGGGTTTAAGCTAAATTGGTAAGGTTCACTAGAAGTCATCATGCTGCTATTAGTAGAAGGAGAGTCTGTAATTCCTGAGCTAGAATTATAGTTCAGCTGGGAATCTGCTCATAGTTTGAATTTGCTAGGCAAACAGTGTTGATGCTATAAGGCTGTTGGCAATTATTAGAGCTAGAGCTCCTATATAACTTCATAGTGTTTAGAGAAGAATGGCTACAATTACTAGTGCTATGTGGCTGACAGAAGAATATGCAATAAGTAATTTTTTTTAAAGATTTTTTAAAGATTTTTAAAGATTTTAAAGATTTTGACAGAGAGAAACACAGCCAGAGTGGGAACACAAGCAGGGGGAGTGAGAGAGGGAGAAGCAGGCTTCCCGCAGAGCAGGCAGCCTGATGTGGGACTCAATCCCGGGTCTCCGGGATCATGTCCTGGGCCGAAGGCAGTCGTTTTTTTTTGTTGTTGTTGTTTTTAAAGATTTTATATATTTGACAGAGAGAAACATAGCCAGAGAGGGAACACAAACAGGGGGAGTGAGAGAGGGAGAAGCAGGCTTCCCGCCCAGCAGGGAGCCCGATGTGGGACTCGATCCCGGGTCTCCGGGATCATGACCTGAGCCAAAGGCAGTTGTTTAACCAACTGAGCCACCCAGGCGCCCCTGCAATGAGTAATTTTAAGTCTGTTTTCCATTGACAGATGGAGCTGGTTATAATTATTCCTCATAAGTATAATGTAAGAAAAGGATATCCGTGTAATTTGTTAGGGGGTTTAGTGTTGTAACTCGTAATATTCCACAGCTGCTTAGTTTGAATAGTATGGCTACAAGTGCTTTGGACCCAGCAGTGGGATGTTTCAAATGTGCTTTTGGTAATCAGAGGTGTAGGCCATAGAGAAGTATTTTTACTATAAATGCTACTACGCATGCTAGTCATAAGAAAATATTAAATCAAGAACTAGATACTGTTTCATTTCAGTACTGAATTATTAGAACTTATAAGATTTTGGATAAAGATTGGGACAATGAGAAGTGGGAGGAATCCCACTAGCATATAAAATAAAGTGCTGCATTTGATGGCTCTCTTTGATTTCCTCAATGGGTGATTAGGGTTGGAATTAATGTTACTGCAAATAAAATATAAAAGATTAATTCTGTAGCAGTAAAAGTTGTAATTCAGAAATTTATAGCACAACTTGGGTTGTATAGCTGGTAATATAGCTTTTTTTTTTTTTTAAAGATTTTATTTATTTGACAGCGAGAAACACAGCTAGAGAGGAACACAAGCAGCGAGAGTGAGAAAGGGAGAAGCAGGCTTCCCGCCGAGCAGGGAGCCTGATGTGGGGCTCGATCCCGGCTCTCCGGGATCATGACCTGAGCCGAAGGCAGTCGCTTAACCAACTGAGCCATCCAGGCGCCCCTGGTAATATAGTTTTTAAGGAAGAGTTAGTGATTCTTTCATCTAGTAATAGATGAAACTGGTTATGGGTATTAGTGGAAAAAGTCATGCCATTAATGTTAATAAGGGCACTGAGAGGGACAAAGTATGAGTGAAAGTTAAGGCTGTTGTGATTAGGTTGATTTAGGAGGAATGAGCTAATAGGCTCATTAACAGGCTATAAATCACAGTGTTAATTCAGATATATTATTTAAATATATTCCTTATAACTCAGCAATTCTACTCACAGGCATATACCCTAGATAAAGATCTGCACAAGTAAAACACACCTACAAAAATTTGTTTATGGTTTTACTGTTGGAAGTAGCCAAAAACTAGAAATGAACTTCCTATACATTTATAACAGTATGAATAAACCGCAGTATATTCGTGCAACTGAATACTATATAACAATGACAATGAACAAATTACAGCTCCACATAGCAATACATATGAATCTCTCAAAAATAATATCAAAGAAGGCATACACAAAAGATTTTCATGGGGTGCTGGGTGGCTCAGTTGGTTGAGCGACTGCCTTCAGCTCAGGTCATGATCCCAGAGATCCGGGATCAAGTCCCACATCGGGCTCCCTGCTCAGCAGAAGCCTGCTTCTCCCTCTCTCGCTCCCCCTGCTTGTGTTCCCTCTCTGGCTGTGTTTTTCTCTGTCAAATAAATAAAATCTTTAAAAAAAAATTTCATGTTATGATTCCATTTTATATGAAGTTCAAAATCAGACCCACTTAAACTCTAGTTTTAGGGACGAAGATTGGAGTTAAGCACTGATGAATATTTTTAAAAAATCATTAAAAAGAAAATGAAAACATTTGGAATAGATTTCAACCTCAAGGACTCATCATGTAATCTGTGTTTTCTATAAGGCCATTAATTAAACTATGAGAAATGTAAGACTAAACAAACTGGAATAAGACTTTACTTAAGATATCCAATATGTTAACCAATAGATATACTATATCACAAGCTCAGGGAAATGAGATGTGCTAAAAGAATATTGTTTATTTGAGATGTAGTAAAAAAAAAAGAAGGGCCATATGTACCCCAATGTGCATTGCAGCAATGGCCACAATCACCAAACTGAGGAAAGAGCCAAGGTGCCCTTCAACAAATGAATGGATAAAGAAGATGTGGTACATATATACAATGGAATACTACGCCTCCATCAGAAAGGATGAATATCTAACTTTTGTAGCAATATGGACTGGACTGGAAGAGATTATGCGGAGTGAAATAAGTCAAGTAGAGAAAGTCAAGTATCACACGGTTTCACTTACTTGTGGTGCATAAGAGGTAAGACAGAGGACAGCAGGAGAAGGAAAGGAAATGGGAAGTAGGGTAATTCGGGGAGAGAAACGAAACATGAGAGACTTTGGACTCAGAAACAAACTGAGGGTCCTGGAGGGAAGGGGGAGGGGGGATGGGAGTGCCTGGTGGTGGGAACTGAGGGCACGTATTGCATGGAGCACTGGGTGTGGGGCATGGGCAATGAATCTTGGAACACCAAAAAAAAATTAAAATTAAAAAAAATGAAAAAAATTAAATTAAAAATAAATAAAGACTATTGTTTATCTGAACAAACACACACTCTGATTAATTACACTATAACTGGTGAGTGTGATTAAAAGCTCTTCAGAAACAAAAATAAAAAAATAAAAGCTCTTCAGAAGACATATGTAGTAAAACTCAATCTTATTTGCAAAAATAACTCAGGTTAGTTACATCATGAATAAAATTTTATCCAACAGAAGTGTCCCGAATACATGTCCACATATAAAAAATCTTTTGGAATACCAATTTGCCATTCACAATTTGGAATTATTGATTTACTTAATAAGGCTTGAGTCCACATGCCCACTTCCTGGATAGGGCAAGGATTTCTGAGATGCTTTCAGAAATGTGATCCAAGGGCACCTGGGTGGCTCAGTGGGTTAAAGCCTCTGCCTTTGGCTCAGGTCATGATCTCAGGGTCCTGGGATCGAGGCCTGCATTGGGCTCTCTGCTCAGCAGGAAGCCTGGTCCTTCCTCTCTCTCTGCCTGCCTCTCTGCCTACTTGTAGCCTCTCTCTGTCAAATAAATAAATAAAATCTTGAAAAAAAAAAGAAATGTGATCCAAATCACTATCTCATGGTTTCTAACATGAACTTATACTGATAATATCAAATGAATATCATATAATCATTACACATCATAACATCCTAGTTTCAGAGAAAACTTAAATCCTAGATGTGAACTGAATTCCTTTTTTTTTTTTTAAGATTTTATTTTTATTCATTTGACAGAGAGAAACACAGCCAGAACACAAGTAGGAAGAGTGGGAGAGGGAGAAGCAGGCTTCCGACCAAGCAGGGAGCCCGATGTGGGGCTCGATCCCAGGACCTGGGATCATGACCTGAGCCAAAGGCAGACGCTTAATGCCCAAGCCACCCAGGCACCCCAAGCAATCTGAATTCTGAAAAGAAACCACACCATGATTCTTAATAGAAGCTTAAAAGGGCTACCCGTGTTGACACCTTTGCATCTCTTTCATTATTTCATTTCCTTTTGCGTGCTTCATGACTATATTTAAATAAAATCTATTTCATTTTTCCCCACCAAGTTAGTTCCCCTTATATTATCTCTGCCCAGACACTCACAATAACATTTTAGCAATCACTTCAGAGACAGAGAGATCCCACCAGAAATAACCATCAAGAGTTTCAATCATAGCAATACTTGAAAAGCCACTTACAAGAATAACTTTTAAATCACAATACAAAGAAAACAGTATATGATCTTTAATTTGCCATATATTTGTTTTCTGTTTTTACACAAAGACTGTAGAGACTGCCATACATCCAGCTGATCTCTGACCCACCAAATGATACAAGCAGTAAAAAGGAAGTAGCACTGTGAAATGATACCCCAATGGTCAACTAAAGTCTTTTACATTAAATGATTAGAGTATACAAATTGGTTGAAAAAGCATTAAAAAATTGGGTAACTACGCATAATAAAAATAATGACAAAGATTTTATTCATAATGTGAAATTTAAGAAATAAAAAAAGCAAAGGAAAAAAAAGAGAGAGAGAGACAAACCAAGAAACGGACTTTTACGTCTGGAGAACAAACTGATGGTTACCAGAGAGGTGGTGGGTAGGGGAATGGATGAAATAAGTGATGGGGATTAAAGAATGCACTTGTCGTGCTGAGCACTGGGTAATGTATGAAACTGCTGAATCACTATATTGTACATCTGAAACTAATATAACACTGTACGTTAACCATACTGGAATTAAAAAAAACTTTTTAAAGATTTTATTTATTTATTTGAGAGAGAGCGAGCATGAGCTAGGTGGGGAAGGGTGTGCAGAGGGAGAGGGAGAAGCCAACTCCTCACTGAGCAGGGAACCTGACCACCTGGGGCTCAATTCCAGGACCCTAGGATCATCACCTGAGCTGAAGACAGATGCTTAGCCAACTGAGTCACCCAGGTGCCCCTGGAATTTAAATAAATAAATAAATAAAGGCAAGGCAAAAAATTTTCTCAGATAAACATTTCCATGTGGGCCTTGAATAGTATCTACTCTAGAAAATAGACTACGTTAGTACTGATCCCATATTAAGGAAGAAAAAGAGACCAGATTTACTTAAAAGGGAAGATTTGTAAAGATAACTTCTAACATTTTAAGCAGTACAGCCTATTTTTTAAAAAAAAAGCAGGAACAGCTGCAACAGTAGCATTAATCAATACCTTTTAACTGACCTGGTCTAAAACTACTTTGTTGATCTTTCCTTTTTCTAAAAGGGAAGAAAATACTGGTACTATTTTTTAAGAAAGAGGTTTCAGACAAGTTAATAATGAAGCTGGATGGTCTGACTTCAAAGGGGCACCTACCACCAGTCCATCTTCTTAAGACATTTGGACACATCTGTGACTTGGTTGAAAACATCACTGTTAACTCCTACCTCCAATTATTAAGGGACTATAACATCATAATTCATCATCTCACACACATATGTACCTATCTCCCCAAGATCAAAGGAAAATCCTCACAAAAATGACTAGAAATTCCTCTGGTATTTTGAGATATCTGGTGTAATAAAATATTTGCTGCAAAACCTGTTCTGCACCTACTCCAGTCATCTGATAGCAAAATTTGAACAAAGTGTGGTGGAAATGTCTTTAAAAATGTGATTTTTAAAAATTTTATTTTATTTTTAAAGATTTTATTTATTTATTTGATAGAAACACAGCAAGAGAGGGAACACAAACAGGGGAAATAGGAAGGAGAAGCAGGCTCCCCGCCAAGCAGTCCCGGCACTCCAGGATCATGACCTGAGCCGAAGGCAGACGCTTAACAACTGAGCCACCCAGGCACCCCTATTTTAGTTTAAATTGTTATTTATTTATTGAGAGAGAAAGACAGCATGAGCAGGAGCAGGGGCAGAGGGAATGGGAAAAGCAGACTCCCTGCAGAGCAGGACCCTGAGATCATGACCTGAGCTGAAGGCAGTTGCTTAACTGCCTAAGCCACCCACGCACCACTGTAATTTTACTTTTAAAGTCATATGTTTAGAAAATCACCAAATCAACTAGTAATTTATCCTCACTCCTGTTATAATATGGTAAGTTTTGACCTCATATTTTTTCCCCAAAGATCTTTTCTCTAAATTTGAAGACACTACTCACTCTGAAGAAACAAAATACCAGTGAAGGTCAAAAACAAGGCTAAGTCTCTCCTATAAATACAGGAAAAAAATAACCCACTATTGAAATCTTATCAATTCACAATGTAGGCAGTAGAGTATAATAATAATCAATAGCATAAATCTTAGGGTTGGACAGATGAGTATTTAAATCCTAGGTCTGCGGGGCGCCTGGGTGGCTCAGTTGGTTGGGCGACTGCCTTCGGCTCAGGTCATGATCCCGGAGACCCGGGATCGAGTCCCGCATCGGGCTCCCTGCTCGACGGGAAGCCTGCTTCTCCCTCTCTCACTCCCCCTGCTTGTGTTCCCTCTCTCACTGTGTTTCCCTCTGTGAAATAGATGAATAAAATCTTTAAAAAAATAAAAAAAAAATTAAAAAAAAATAAATCCTAGGTCTGTTATTTATTAGCAATGTGACCTTGAGTTGCAATTTTATCATCTGTATAAACGAAAAATAAATACCACCTACCTCAATGGGTTATGATGATCAAATTATATATTATATATAATACAGATATCAAATTATGTCAAAAATAATCATAACTTAGTAAGTTAGAATTACTAAGTCTAAAACATGGTGGTGATACCAGAAAAAAAGAAACAGTTGACATGACTTCTCTATGTAACAAGAGAAACCCAAGTCTGAAATAGGTAGAGCCTAAATTAGAAGTTCCCCTTTTCTGAAACTTAGTTTACTAGGCCACAAGTCCTAAAATTAATGAAAAAAAAGTTTGGTAAGGAACTCAATAGTTGGCAAGTAGCAATGTGGTAATATATTGCATCTAAAGAGGAAGCTGAGTTTGAAAGAAAAATGATTTGTTTTATCTTCTTTTCCTTATTGTATTTCTTATTTCTTGTATTTCTTATTGCAAATTTTAAAGATGCAAAAATATCACAATTCACAAGAAGACCATACAAATCAAAATAATAAACTTCAAAATTTTAAGGCTGCCTCATTTTCTTACTGTATCCTGCTCTCAACTACCCACACGGGTTGACCAGCCCCAGCAACCTCTTCTCTCTTGCTGCCTCCTCCACCTATACTTAGCTAGTTCAGGCCAAGCAAAAAACAAAAGTAGGTGGGACCTCTGGGTGGCTCAGTTGTTAAGCGACTGCCTTCTGCTCAGGTCATGATCCCGGAGACCTGGGATCGAGTCCCACATCGGCCTCCCTGCTTGGCAGGAAGCCTGCTTCTCCCTCTCTCCTTCCCCCTGCTTGTGTTCCCTCTCTAGCTGTGTTTCTCTCTGTCAAATAAATAAAATCTTAAAAAAAAAAACAAAAACCAAAAAACAAAAAACCAAGGTAGGAAATAAACACATGCATATTCAAGTATTTAAACATATGTCCATATACCCACCAACTGTGTTCCTGAATTCAATCTTACATTATATTTCTGTTTGTAGTCCAGCTTCACCATGGCACCTCATTCCCAGGAAAAGGATTCACTCCTCTTTGCTGCATACTGCAATGACCTCAGGATTAGGTGTTTGTTTTTACACTGGGCTCTCCTGTGCCTGCACCCCTGACAATGGGTTATTAGGCCTCTTCCATACCTGCTGTGACTCCTTGACAGCTGGACATCTGATTCACCTATTCTAACCAGGACGGGGGTTCTGTACAGACTTCGACTAATTGCATGTCACTCTTCTTTTCTCCCCTAGAACACATATCCCAGCTACGTATTGAGTATCACAATCCAGAACCTACTACCATGTCTAGTCCCATGTTCCTCCTGATGCAGCATCGTGAGTATTCAAGATGAAAAGACGGTCTGGTCTATGAGGGCCTGGGTGGCTCATTCAGCTAAGCTTCTGCCTTTAACTCGGACTATGAACCCGGGTTCCTGGGATGGAGTCCCAAGTCAGGCTCTCTGTTCAGTGGGGAGTCTGCTTCTCCCTTGCCCTCTACAAGTCCTCCCTGCTTTTGTTCTCTCTCTCTCTCAAATAAATAAATAAAATCTAGAAAGAAAGAAAGAAAGAAAGAAAGAAAGAAAGAAAGAAAGAGGGAAAGAGAAAGGGAAGGGAAAGAAAAGAGAAGAAAAGAAAGGAAAGGAAGAAAAGAAAAGAAAAAAAGAAAAGAAAAGAAAAAAGAAAAAAATGGTACAGTCTAAAAACAAAAAGAGCACAAATAAGGGAGGCACACCCAAATTCCGACATGCCACAGTAGACAAGTTTTGGTTTTTTCCTCTTCAAATGAGAATGAATGAGATGATTAGTGAAGCAGTTCCAATCTGAGGCTGAAAAAAATCATCCAAGCATATCTTCTTTCTAAATCACTGATATAGGGGATTCATTGAACTGTCAGAGATTAAAAAGGGATCACCTTATACACAAAGTGGAGATTTCCTAGATTCCCCACCAGAGATTCTGAATGGATTTACACTGAGGGTGGGCCATACTCAGCTCTGACAAATCAGTCATATACATTATCATCATTCTTCAATGAGTACCATAAAAAGCTGGAGGCCCTGTTCTAGATCACCAAGGTCTCCTACAGATCTATAATTCTGCGATTCTCATGATGGAGAACTTTATACACTGGTGGTAAAGCTTTGGGACCAGCTTTGGGAATTAATTTTTAGGAGGAAGATAGGTTTAAGTTGCTTCATGTCCTCCGAAGGGTTTTTAAAATTGCAGCCTGTATATCCAAAATAGGCAAGGTCACAATTTCCCCCAATATGTCCATGAAGAGTCCACTGAAAGATACTTAAGGTACCGAGATAGTTTGCATGTTTTTCAGTGCCTCATTCAGTAACCTTATAAAAACATGTTCCGAGTGGTTTAGTGGACCACACAGGGACTGGAAGCAAGGTCTCACCAACTAACCTAATGAAAAATGGGACTACAAATTCTAAAAACAACTTAGTAAGCTCAGAAAAAGTTTGTTGGTCAAAGTGAATCTTGCTTTTAAATGGTAGGTGAGGGAGAACAAAAAGTGATTTAGGCAAGGTGCTTATCATACGAAATAAGAATTTGAGTAGTCACAGAAAAGGAACAAAAAGCTGAACACTCATGCTAAATCAGAGTCGGGTTAATGAATGAGCCTGCACATATAATATGAACTTGAAAGTGTAGTCTTTATACTTGCAGTCAAACTGATTTCAACAAATTCTGTTCTACAACTTTAACATGATTAGAAAAAAACACTGCCCTTTAGAAAAAGTAAGTGCATCAATCAAGTATGGGTGAGGGGTGGAGTAACATGGGGGTGGTGTTCTATAGTATCCAATTAAGAAAAATCCTAGATTAATGGCTCGGAGTTTAAGAGGCCCTATAAGTACAAGCACAATTTTGAACATATGCATTTTTAGGAAAGGAATTCAACTGTTTTCATTAGATTCTTAATGAGACAGTGATCCCAGATTGGTTAAGAACTCACAGATTCAAAGAAAAATTCAGTCTTTTCAATGTCCATTTGTCAGAATTTAAGAGAAATTTTATAAATATAAACTGCTACCACAGAATTGGTACTACTTTTATTTTGGTTAGATATCTAGGGCTGTGTATAATTTATAGTACTTAGTGCAAGGCATGGAGATAATACAAGTATAAAAATGAAAGGGGAAAGTTTTTATTTCACAGAACTCCAACTGTATCAAGTTGCATATTAAGAAGTAGGTGTTTCATACAACCAAAGTAACATTTAAGAGACACTGTATCCATTTAAAGTCAATAAAGTTAGCAAACTGTTTCCATACACCGCCAAAAAGTGAAACTGACAGTGCAATATTGCCCTCTACTGGACCACACTAGCAAATATAAACCTAAAAAAAGCAGAACATGAAAGAATTTATTATTTTTAATAGAACTTAACTGAATGCTTTTCCCCCATAAATGTAAGTTTAGCCTAATATTAGCATAAGTATGGGTCATTCATTATATAGTAATTTTAGTGTGGCACTAATTTAATGTGGTACAGAAGCTTAGAAGACTCAATTATAAATATTAGGTAACAAAAAAATAACAAATGTAATAAATATTTTTCTTAAAACTATGTAGGACCTTAGAATTGAAAAGGCTGAACAAAGTCTAGTCAAGCCAACTATATGGTGCACATATTCCTTTTATTTTATTTTATTTATTTTATTTTTTTTTAAAGATTTTATTTATTTGACAGAGAGAAACACAGCCAGAGAGGGAACACAAGCAGGGGGAGTGAGAGAGGGAGAAGCAGGCTTCCCACCGAGCAGGGAGCCCGATGTGGGACTCGATCCCCGGTCTCCGGGATCATGACCCGAGCCGAAGGCAGTCGCCCAACCAACTGAGCCACCCAGGCGCCCCCACATATTCCTTTTATATATCTCTGCCAGGCAGTTACCCAGCCTTCACTTAAGTATTCCGGTAATAGAAAACAACATCCCTGAAAACAGTCTATTCTGTTCTGCATAATTCCCTATAGCTGAAAATTACTTCCCTCCTGATTCCATCTCTGCAGCAGAAAAATCCTTAAATATTTAAAAAGAGCAAATTAATGGGGCGCCTGGGTGGCTCAGTTAGTTAAGTGTCTGCCTTCGGCTCAGGTCATGATCCTAGGGTCCTGGGATCTAGTTCTGCATCTGGCTCCTTGCCCATTGGGGAGCCTGCTTCTCCCTCTGCCCCTCCCCACACTCATGGTCTCTTCCTCTCTCTCTCTCTCTCTCTCTCTCTCTCTCTCTCAAATAAATAAAATCTTTAAAAAATGCACGCAAAAATTTGTTATCTTACAGTGCTTTAGGTCAGAAGTATGACATGGGCCTCAGTGGGCTAAAATCAAGGTTGTCAACAAGAATGCATCCCCTTCTGAAGGAGCTAGGCTAGGAGACTCCATTTCCTTGACTTTTCTAGCTTCTAGAGGCCACCCATATTCATAGTTACCTTCCACTGTTTTCAAAGTTGCATCTGACTACATCCTCCTCTGACCCTGACCTCAGAAGAAAGTACTTTTAAGGACTCATATAATTGAATTGAGCTAACTCAGATAATTCAGGGTAATTTCTCCATCTCGGGATCTTTAATCTTAATTACATCCATAAAGTCCTTTTTTTTCACATAAAGTACATATTCCCCAGATTTAAGGATTAAGATGTGGACTACCTACAAAACACCTTTCCATTTGTTCTTGTTCCTCCCAAAGTAGTTCTCTCCAGCTGAATATGGCACTGCTGCAGACCTGCAGTCTGATCGCTCATATGGGTTCCCTCTGCAAGGCATGGAGCGCCATGATCCTCCCTCAAAGTGAGGGAGCTCTGCAAAGTTGCGGTCATCGACACTAAAAAATATTTGTTTCAGGGACGCCTGGGTGGCTCAGTTGGTTAAGCGACTGCCTTCGGCTCAGGTCATGATCCCGGAGACCCAGGATCGAGTCCCACATCGGGCTCCCTGCTTGGCAGGAAGCCTGCTTCTCCCTCTCTCGCTCCCCCTGCTTGTGTTCCCTCTCTGGCTGTGTTTCTCTCTGTCAAATAAATAAAATCTTTAAAAAAAAAAAAAAAATATATATATATATATATATATATATTTCCATTGTTCCTTGTCTGTTTAACTATTATAACTTCTTTGACACTATTTCCTCTCTCACTTCACTTATAATCGAGTTAATGCTTTCTCTTGTTCTTAGTTTTGAATCCTCTCACGCTAATCCTTATGAAGCATGGTAATTGTAGGATTGTAGGTGCACAACATATTTATTTTAAAACTTAGTAAAACCTTTACTAACATAAGTAGTTTAGATATTACAACCTCCTGTCTGTGTGACCACTCATTCACTTCCCTATGCTAGGGAGAAGTAAAACGTTCTAATGAGATAAGGATTTGCAGGAACCATCTGTTACTCTGGACATGCCGACCTGTAATCGATTATTCTATAGATTAGGATATAATGGGCACATCCTGTTTTATTGTATAAGACCCTCAAAGGCACTAGGCACGTCCTGTTTTGTCGCATGGACCCTCAAAAACACTATTGTCACGATTGTCACTCAAGATTGATGATCCATCACTTAAAGAAACTCTTTGTTCATATAGTTTCCACCTGAAAAAATGTCATATAGTTTCCACCTGAAAAAATATGTAACTCCCTGCTATAAATAAAGAACCCTGAGAACAGTGTTTTCAGGAGATCCCTACACCACCCTTTGAGTTCAATCTCCTCATTTTGAAAGTGCCGACACCTTCCCTCACCCTCAGACTCTGACTGTTGCTGGGACTGGCTCCCGGCATGGCACTCCATGAATGGCCAACACTGGCTAAAAGAAGATGACCATCACCTTCATCTTTCCAGGTATTGTACTTCTACTATCTGGACTAAAGTCTGAAGAGGTTATCCACATAACTCCCCTATTCTTACTGGGCTTTTAACTAAAGCACCCAAGCCTTGTCTATAAACACAGCTTCTAAGCCATTCCTGCTTCATCCTTTACTTGGCAGTTGTTTTTCTAAGAACTTAAGTTTATTCCTGTTAAATTTCATCTTGTTAGATTTTCCCTATTTGTGAGATCTTTTGGATCTCAATTCTAATACTCAGTCTTTCTGCCATATTCTCAATTCTACCTCACGTACACCTGTTGTGACTGCTCCCATTATATACTCACTGATAGAAATCATGAAGAAGAAAAGATATGAATAGTCTTGCAGGACATCAGAAATCCCTCTGGAGTTCCATGATTCTTGAATTTCAATGTGCACTTTAACTCGAGAAGAGCTTCTATGCCACATATCTAGAGCTTCTGATTTAGAAGTATTAAGACAAGGCCCTGCAACCTGCTTTCAAGACCTTTCTCCAAGTGAGTTTCACATCTCAAGAGTACACTGGAGAAATACTGTCCAATTTGAAATCAGTTATTAATCAGTTCCTTTTGGGTATGGCCGGCCAGGTACAATCCACCCAACTGTCTTCACATTCTGCTCAGTTTCCTCCCACTTTCATGAAGAAAGTGAAGATTTGAGCAGATTTCTTATGGAAATCCATAAGAAATCTGCTCAAATGACTAACTGAATTCCAGTCACACTGGTGCTTTACCCTTCTTCCCTGCTCTATCAGTCTTGCTAGTCTGTAAAAGTAAGAAATGAGGCAGACATAATTTGTTTTTAATGAATCTGTGTTCACCATGTGTTCCTTATCCTCAGAGCATACAATGTACTCTTTAGCTCCTGATCTAGACTCTTGCCAGGGTTTTAGGGTCAAGCACACTGGTTGGTAGTTAACAAAACCACCTTTAGAAAATTGAAACTGCCTTCTCTGTCTCCATTTAAAAAATCTGCTATCCTTTAAAAGCTCTCAAAGATCATGGACAACTGCAAGTTCTTTCTGAATCCATCCTGGAATGTCATTCATTTAGTCCCAAACACCTGAACCCATTTAGAGAAGCTTCACTATGTGGAGCTTTCACTCTCCCTCACCAATCAATGATCAATCTACCCATTTAGGTTGAAGATCATTTTCCTTGACAAAAAGGACAGAAGCAAAATAAGATTTTCAGAAGTTCCACTTTCTCTGTATCATCCATCAACAATATCAGTTCCAAGTACAACCCCTTTTTCATCTCTTGCTGTAATCGTAACAAAGTACCTCCAAGTCTTCCTTAGCAATTCTTACAAGCCTCTACTCATTTTACTTTCCAGTTACTATTACAGAGCTAAGCATCCTTCTTATGTTTACATTACTCTGACTTTCATATATCTTTTTTTGGAAACTGATTTCAGTTTGTCAAAAAAATTACAGTTGGAGCTGATGATACATACATAGGGGCTCACTAGGCTTGTCTTAATCACTTTTTAAATTTTCCAAAATAAAAAGTCAAATAAATACATATAAATATATAAATACAAATGTTTATGTAAACAGAGAGAGAGATGCCCCCATTTCTTCTTCATTGGGATGTATTTTAATCCTTAAGCTTTCTTTTATTGGTTGGGATAATTTGGTTTTAATTAAAGTCTGAAGTGCACTTTCTCTGAACCTCCCAATCCTTATCTTCCAGCCTAGATTCCTTTTTTTTTTTTTTTTTTTAAGATTTTATTTATTTGACAGAGAGAAACAAAGCCAGAGAGGGAACACAAGCAGGGGGAGTGAGAGGAGAAGCAGGCTTCCCGCCGAGCAGGGTTCCGGGATCATGACCTGAGCCGAAGGCAGTCACTTCACCAACTGAGCCACCCAGGCGCCCCCCAGCCTAGATTCCTTTGCCATTTTTCTCTGACTGCTTTTTCTTTGCACTGTTTGACATCTACCTATCAAAAATGAAGGATAAAGGCTCCACAACTGTGGGTGCTTGCAGCTCTCAGCATCAGGCCCAGCTTCAAATTGTTTACTGTTCACGGAGTTCTCTGTAAGCTCTGCTTGGAGGGTGATCACTCCACGCCTCAAGCGCATATGGTTTGGTCAAAGCGCACACCAATTTTGATGTTGAGCATGATGCTCTGAACATTGAAATGGCCATCAATGAAATGACCAGAGGTGTGGACAAGGTCACCATTGTCAACATTTTGACCAACCACAGCAATGAACAGAGACAGGATACTGCCTTCACCTACCAGAAAAGGATCTAAAAGGAAAACTTGTATCAGCAATGAAATCAGCCTTGTCCAGCCAACTGAAGATTGTGATTTGGGGTGTAATGAAAACACCTGCTCAGCATAATGCTTCTGGGATGAAAGCCTCTACGAAGAGGCTGAGGACTGATGAGGACCACCTCACTGAGATCATTTGCTCAAGGACCAACCAAGAGCTTCAAGAAATTAACAGACTCTACAAAGAAACGTACAAGACTGATCTGGAGAAGGACATCATTTCCGACACATCTGGTGACTTCTGCAAGCTGATGGTTGCCGTTCCAAAGGGTAGAAGAGCAGAGAATGGCTCTGTCATTGATTATGAACTGACTGACCAAGATGCCTAGAGTGTCTATGATGCTGGAGTGAAGAGGAAAGGAACTGATGTGTCTAAGTGAATCAGCATCATGACCAAGTACAGTGTGTGTCACCTCCAGAAAGTATTTGAAAAGTACAAGAGCAATAGCCCTTATGACAAGCTGGAGAGCAACAAGAAGGAGATCAAAGGAGATCTGGCAAATGCTTTCCCGAACCGGGTCCAGAGCATTCAGAACAAGCCCCTATATTTTGATGACCAACTGTACAAGTCCATGAAAGGCAAGGGGATTCACAATAAAGTCCTGATTAGAATCATGATCTATAGTGATCTCTCACAGTGAAGCAGACAAGCTGAAAATTAGGTCTGAATTCAAGAGAAAGTACAGCAAGTCCTGTACTACTGCATCCAGCAAGACATGAGGGTGACTGCCAGAAAGCACTGCTGTATCTGTGTGTGTGGGGGGGGGGGGGGGAGGATGACTTACACCAATCAGAATGGCCAAAATTAACAAGTCAGGAAACAACAAGTGTTGGAGAGGCTGCGGAGAAAAGGGGAACCCTCTTACACTGTTGGTGGGAATGTAAGCTGGTGCAGCCACTTTGGAAAACAGTGTGGAGATTCCTTAAAAAATTAAAAATAGAGCTACCCTATGACCCTGCAATTGCACTACTGGGCATTTACCCCAAAGATACAGATGTAGTGAAAAGAAGGGCCATATGTACCCCAATGTTCATCGCAGCAATGGCCACAATCGCCAAACTGTGGAAAGAGCCAAGGTGCCCATCAACAGATGGATAAAGAAGATGTGGTACATATATACAATGGAATACTACGCCTCCATCAGAAAGGATGAATATCCAACTTTTGTAGCAACATGGACTGGACTGGAAGAGATTATGCTGAGTGAAATAAGCCAAGTAGAGAAAGTCAAGTATCACATGGTTTCACTTACTTACGGTGCATGAGGGGTAACCTGGAGGACAGTAGGAGAAGGAAAGTAAATGGGAAGTAGGGTAATTCAGGGAGAGAAACGAAACAACAGAGACTTTGGACACAGAAACAAACTGAGGGACTTGGAGGGAGGGGGGTGGAGGGATGGGAGAGCCTGGTGGTGGGTACTGAGGGCACCTATTGCATGGAGCACTGGGTGTGGGGAATGGGGAATGAATCTTGGAACACCGGAAAAAAAAAATTTAAGTAACAAAAAAAAAAGTTTAATAAATGAGGGAAAATCATCTGATAAAAAAAAAAAAGAAGACTTCTGATGTTTGGGATTTTCATGCTCAAAGGCACTATGCTTTTATTATATAACTTCCCACCAAAGACTAAACCATGTGATATTCTCAGTCCTGCTGATACAATAAATATTAAAAACAAAACAAAACCAAAAATGCCCAGTCCTATGATAAACTAACTTAATAATTCTTTTTCTTACCCATTCATTCAATATTATTAAGGAGCTGTAATAATGCCATGCTTCCAGTCACTGATTATTCAATAAGTAAAAAAAAAAAAAAAAGAAAAAAAACAGAAAATACAACATGGTAAGGAATATTTTTACATCTCCATTTTTTTAGATATTTCTAGCATGTGTTTCACAAATAATTTTATGCATTTAAGTGATCTTACCTCTCTTACAGATAGTTGTGGCGGAAAGGAGACTGAAAATACTAAGTTGGTAAATTCAAACCCAGCAGCCTCAACTTTTTGGCACACCTAAAAAGTATTACATAAAAGTATTTTTTATTACAAAGAACAGTATTTATATGTACAAATTCTCAGAAATTGCTGAAAATTTTATATTAATCTTTATAACATGGATTTTGGGTCCAGGAAATGGCACTACACTTTAAACTTTCACCTCTGGAATTCTCATAAGCATCCCAAAATCAAGTATTTACTAACTATGACCCTCAAGACTCATATCATGAGATGCCAACACAGCCAGGACTCACAGAACAATCTGTTGAGTGTCAAAATAGATTTCTCTTAGATCACCTCATAACTTAAAAAAGATTTTTAAATAAAATAAAGCCAAATTTTGGCACTCCTGACAGCTGGAAGCAAAAAGGAAATTCCACATTCAATCATGTACCTTCCACCAAGACTGTAACACTTGTCTTTTCAAGACACTAATAGGTATGACTAAGAGCTCTGCTCTAACTCCTTAGCTATGTTAAACAGCAGAGGGAAAACCACTATATTTTTCTTTACTTTAGTACCATTCATGATTGAAATAAATGGACACCTACTTCATTAATTTTTTCAGTTATCTTGTTAATAAAAAGGTAATTGGAGAATAGACTTTTTTAAAATTAAGAAATCTCTTAATGATCCGCTGTGTAAAACAAGTTGAAATGAATGGTATTGTTACTTTAGATACAAGAATTCTAGGCTGTAGACCAAATATTTCTATATAATTGCACATATAATAAAAAAACAGATTATTTACCTTTTTAATGAACTCTTTTTCACAGAATTCTTGAAGAATTCCTAGACACACATTGCACACATTTAAATTTGAGTTCTTGGAAGCACTGCTACCATCTTCAATCACGGAGACCCTTCCCTCTCCATTTTGACTCAGATTATCAACCTCATCAATCCCATCTTCTAGTTCTTGTAGTCGAATTTTCTTGAGAGGTGGATGTGGAACTTCCAAAATTAATTCATCTTTTTCAGTTTCCAGAAATTTCTGTAGTTCATTGAGCAACTCCTGGAAAGTTAATTTGAAAAAAGTAATAACCCTTTTACAATGCCCTTAAGGTTAAGATGAAAAGAGGAGTAAATTATGATATACTGTAGACTTATACAATGTTGATTTATATCAATTTTGGAGCAATTGATTAATCTGATTAGCCACATCGGCTTTCTGGGGAATTTAAAAGAGAATTACCTAACTTCCACAATATATGTGTGAATATTTTTTTCTTTTCTTTTTTTGTGTGTGAATATTTTTCCAAAAGACTTTCACATATTAGTGAAGCTAAAGTCCTAAAGCTAAGGCAGAAGATTCCATTAACAGATTTATTACAGGCATAACTCATTTTACTGTGCTTCAGTTTATTGTGCTTTGCAGATACTGCATCTTTATAAATTGAAGGTTTGCAGCAACCTTATATCAAGCAAGTCTATCAGCACCATTTTCCAACAGCATTTGTTCACTTTGTGTCTCTGCGTCACATTTTAGTAATTCTCACAATATTTGAAACTTTTTCATTATTATACTTGTGATAGTGATCTATGATCAGGGATCACAACTCACTGAAAACTCGGATGATCATTAGCATTTTTAGCAATAAATTATCTTTTAATTAAGTATGTACATTTTTTAGACACAATTATTATACAATACACTACAGTATATAAGTTTCATTTGCACTGGGAAACCAAAAAATTCATTTGACTCATTTCATTGTGACACTTGCTTTATTATGGTGGTCTGGAACCAAACCCACAATATCTATGAGGTATGTTTGTGATCTGGTTTGTAGTTATATTGTGAGGGTCATTCACTTGCTAATTTTAGTAAAAACACAAATTTCAATTCTAATCATTAATAAATAGAAATATAAACTGTATTTCCATTCTTGCTAGGTTATTTAATAATCTCACAATCACTAAACCATCTGTAAAGGGGTGCCTGGGTGGCTCAGTCAGTAAAGCATTCTGCCTTCGGCTCAGCTCATAATCCCAGGGTTCTAGGATCGAGCCCCACATTGGGCTCCCTACTCACAGGGAGCCTGCTTCTCCCTCTCCTCCCCACTCATGCTCTCTCTCACTCTCTCTCTCCAATAAATCAATAAAAGCTTTTTAAAAATCTGTACAATATTTATTAATATGAAATCTGAAAAATTAGAAATTATACATCTATTAAAAGTAAAAGTAATTTCAAGACAAGTTACTAAACAAAGGTAAACAGTTGTTGGCATGCTGAAAATTGGCACAGTAATTACAAAAACCATTTATATGCATTAATTGAAAAGAAGCCCTCTACTACATTCTGGTTTGCCTCATTTCTGTGACCCTCTGTACTAGAATGTTAAAAGTTGCACTCTTTTGAAACTGTTCTCATATTTCAGACATTTCACCCATCTAAATACTCAGAGGACTTTTTCTCTGTCTTGCCTAACTAGACAGATTTCATTATTCAGTTGTTGAATAGATATCCTTTTAATATTTACTCAGATTACAATTTACTGACTTTAAAGAAAAAAAAATCTTTCACTCGAACAAATGTAATTCATTTTATTAGGACAGTAGCTCTATTTCATCTTTAACAGAAATACTAATATATACATACACATATAGGTATATTATGACCTACACAAATATGTTTATTACCTAAGTTCTATAATTTCAGTATAACATAGTACATGTATATGTATGTGTACATAGTTAGATGACTACAAAGATCAAAATTTAGGTACATTTACAAAAAAAATTGTCTTCAAATATTTTCATGTTTATTTACATAAAATGATACAAATAAAATTTGGCAATACTATGTTCTTTATATAATATATATTTTAAATCTTAAAACATATTTAAATGTAAAAACAAATGCATAGGAATAATAGAATCATATAACGTGTCTGAAAAATGTGTAAGGAAAATTACACAAAACCAATCTGATTACTTCATAGTCATAGTGTGTATAAGTGAATATACACTAAATATTAATCATCATAGCATATGTACCATTTTCCAAATGTTTTCACATTCTTTATTAGAAATTGTCCCTTAAAATCCTGTGAGGTGGATGTTATCATCATTCCCATTTAGAGAGGAGAACACTGAAGCTGGAACTGGGATTCAAATCCATGTCTTCTAGCTCCAAATTCTAGGCTTTGGATTCAGACAGACAGTTCATATCCTAGCTTGCTCACTTAATAGCTGTGTAACTTTGGGCAGGTTGTTTAACCTCTCTGTGCCTCAGTTTCTTCATCTGAAAATAGAGACAATCATAGTATGTACTTACCTAATAGGTTATTATTAGGATTAGATGAGAGCTTGACATATAAAAATGTTATATGAATATTAGATATAATTGTTATTCCCAAAATAGTAGAAAGAACTAATACATAGGGAAAGTGATTGATACTGCTAACTTCTGAGCAATTTTTAAAAATTATAAGAAACTGAGTGTGCCTGTATGTATACATACTGTTTAGACAGGTATATATTTACATATGTACAATTACTATCTATCTCTAAAAAGAATGCCACTATTGGAATCAAGTATACTTCACAAATATGTAACACAGTTTTTGTGAAAGTATTCTGTTAGTCAAAGCTCTCTGTATATTACCATAAATGTCAAAGATCCCTGTATATTATTTTTGCTATTATTAACAAGAATAAATAACAATGATGACAAACATTTACTTCTGAAGGTAGCAGATACCTATTTGTAAGTACAAATGGTAATACAGAAAACAGAAAAAGAAAAAAGGCAGCCAAATTCACAATGCTTCCCCTTAATAGAGGATCTCAGGACTGTCATCCTCCTCCTGTCACATCTTACTAATATCTGGTTAGAAGTACCAGATGGTACTTTGTGGTATCTGTGTTCTCTTTAGGAAAGGTATATACAAACATTTAATACACTAGGGATTTGCTCCACAAAGATCTCACTACATTAAATGTTAAATATAATTACTTAAGAAGGAACTTAAAAGTTTTATGGTACTAAAAGGAAATCCCAAATTTATCATCATCAGTAATTATTCTATTATAGTTTTTTTTTTAATTTAATGAAGAGTTATGGACAGATACTTGCCCTCAAATGTACAGGTATTCATTTTTAAAAAAAGAAACTTTCTTTAGAAACAAAATGAAAGTACCTTGTAGGGAAGTTTGTAAGGTGCATGAAAATCCACACCACAGAATCTGAAAATACATCTTGGACAGGTACCAGTACTGAGCAACAACTGGGCCACATGCTTGTTTTCCTCAGTCAGTGGAAACATACTGAATAATTGTAACTAGAAAGAAAGAAGTAAAAGTAATGAACACCTTTTGTGTTTTACTTTCACATACAAATATGTCATCACCTTTAGGGATAAAAGCTAACTTTTATATGAAAACATTATTTTGTACTCTCTAATAATAACCCTTTCATTATATGCATATTGAAACATAAACTTGAAAGACATTTATTAGGTGGACCAGATAAAAGATTCTAATTATCAAGGAATTTAGTGTAGCATTCTGTATTATGATAAAGTATATCAATATAACTAAATCAAAAAAAGGAAATAAAAATAAAAATAATCAAGAATGGTAGTCTCTGAAGAGGGTAATAAAAACAAAGAATACAGAATGAAGTTTTGTTATATTGTACCACACACTGTTTTTTGAGAATACAAAATAGTAAATTCAATAAACTTTTCCTATTAGAAATTAAAAATTGGGGGGCGCCTGGGTGGCTCAGTTGGTTAAGTGACTGCCTTCGGCTCAGGTCATGATCCCGGAGACCCGGGATCGAGTCCCATATCGGGCTCCCTGCTCGGCGGGAAGCTTGCTTCTCCCTCTCTCACTTCCCCTGCTTGTATTCCCTCTCTGGCTGTGTTTCTCTGTCAAATATATAAAATCTTTAAAAAAAAAAAAAAAAGAAATTAAAAATTGGGACGCCTGGGTGGCTCAGTTGGTTAAGCGACTGCCTTCGGCTCAGGTCATGATCCTGGAGACCCGGGATTGAGTCCCACATCAGGCTCCCTGCTCAGCGGGAAGCCTGCTTCTCCCTCTCTTACTTCCCCTGCTTGTGTTCCCTCTCTGGCTGTGTTTCTCTCTGTCAAATAAATAAAATCTTAAAAAAAAAAAAAAGAAATTAAAAATTGAGTTTGCTAGGAAAAAATAATCAGATCAGTCTATTTTACTAGCCTCAATGATAGTTAAGCAGTCAAGTATTCAAAACAAATTAATCAGTAGATCTACAAATGCTGATTATACTTTGATGAAATAACTAAATGACAACCAACTATTAGCAAAATGAAAAGAATTTGCTCCTTTCATGCAGAAGTAAAACCTCCCCCCACCAAAAAAAACCCCACAAATTAAAAGCAAAATAATGCAGAGTAATTATCATCTAAAACAAGTTAATTTTCACAATTTGAATAAAGGCCCTTGGAAACAAATTAGGAAATGGAGAATACGATAAGGAGGTGTATGAGAATTAAATTACCTAATCATTCTATTTTGCAAAAATAGATCTTCTGCTTAATAAATCAACTCACATTAATTTAAAATGAGGAACTGGAAATATTTTATAAAATAATGATGCAATGGCAATGTTGTGGTATGGTGATCATACAGATAAAAAATAGCAGTGCTCTTTAATTCATGCCAGTTTCGTAATTAAGCAAACAAACTTGCTTAAAATTTGTGGGAGGGTGGAGCTCTTACCAACTCCTTACTGTGAAGATGTGATTCTTAGAATTAGTTTGTTTTCCAACCCTTTAAAATTCACTACTTACTTGCAAGTTTCTAAAATGTTTTGTGGCCACGTATCAAGAGTATGTCCTTGACAAAAAATGAGGAAGGCAGGCATACACTTCTACAAAACCCTTCACCATAAAAATCAGTTTAGCAGCAGGACTACAAAAGACAGATTGCCTCTGGTTGAGTTCCAATTCAGGTGAATACTGTATGGGAGCTGGCAGACAGGAAGTGAAGAAAATAAGACTTTGCTTGGATACACCAGTGAGAACTTTGAGACACCGGATTAAAGCTCTGATTTAGGGTAGCCTAAGTAAGTTTGGGCTTAAGGGCATTTTCACGAAAGAATGCAGAGTATGTGGAAAACACCTTGTATATAGAGAAGCTCTGTGTGGTCACTACATACAAGTGATCTGAAATCCTTCTGCCAGGCCATTTAATCTGCTAGTTTGATTCTGAGAAAGGGTTGGGATTCAGTGGGGGGCTGATTATCAGCATTTCAGGTATATCCTTGACTACAATCCCCTCCCAGAGAAACTATTTCTGTCTCTTTATCTTTTCTCTACCTTTCCATTACTTAAGACCAAGATTTAATTTAATTCAGAATTAACCTTTAACTCAGAAAGAAACCCTCTTGATAAACAAGTGCCTAAGTTCCTTTCTTTTTTCTTCATAAGTTCTTAAAATACTTTGTATCAAAGTTTTCCCTGGGGACTTAATATTACTATGAAAATGGATGCTTTCTAAGGATAAGATCAGACCATTTGCGATAGCATGGATGAACAGAAAAGATTATTACGCTAAATGAAGTCAGACTGAGAAAGATGAATACTATATGATTTCACCCATAACTTGAATTTTAAAAACAAAACAAATGAATAAACAAAAAGCAGAATCTCTATAAATACAAAGAACAAACTGGTGGTTGTCAGAGGGAAGAGGAGTCAGAAATATAGTTCCAGTCATGGAATAAGTCACTGGAATAAAAGTCAATGATTTGTAATAGGTTGTGGGGTGGTAACAGATGGTAGCTGAATTTGTGGAGAGCACAGAATAACATACAGAGAAGTTGAATCACGTTTTTTTACACCTGAAACTAATGTAACATTGTATGTCAACTACACTTAAATTAAAAATTATTTTTTAATTGAATATGGTTGCTTTCTTTCCTTTGGTTCAAAGGAGGAATGTTTATTTCTTCAATCGGTACACTTAGAATAAAGGTTATCAAGCAAAATCAACAAATGACATACTACAATCTCTTGGCTCTGAGAAGTTCCCCAAACTGCTGAAAATTAGGAAACCTCCTGTCCTGAATAACCTGAGTAAGTCTTAAACAAAACAAAACAAAACAAAACCCTCTCCATTGTGTATGTGTCAGGAATGGAACGGTCTTCCAAACTCCCAAGATCATTTTCATTTAGCAACAATCTAGCGACTTCTCAAACAAGTTAACATTAAAGGGAGGAAATGCGTTCTGTCTCAAATTTCGTCGTTTCATCTTGACGTACAGAACTGAAGGATTTCGTAAGTCGTCAGAAATCAGTTGTTCCATATGAGATTTATTATCCTTGAAAGCAAGCCCTGAGAAATGCATTCATTCCATCCTGTAAGGTTTTTATTGTCGGCTGCCTTCATTAAGATTTTCGTTTAAGTGCTTCTTTAACATAAAGAATTGGAACTAGTCATTGCCACAGAATCTCTTCCCACGTGTCGGGTTCCTCACGGGGTTTGAGTCCCTTCTCCACAAACCAATGATAACTGAGGAGACGATGGACTTCTTTTTCACTTCTTGGACTTACAGAAACCATTCGTTGCAAACAGAGAAGGAGCAGGGCATGTGAAAAAACACCAAAATGGCCAGACTGAGTCTCACATCCCGTGATCTTTTCAACACTCATTTCCATGCAGAAGTGTGTCATTCGTCGGGGGGGGGGGGGAGGAGAGTGTGTGGATTTTTCAAAGGAGACCCTCAGAACTTTATTGTGCTGTCCTTATACTCAATTGTAGAACCTACTCTAGACTTTGAAATTCGAATATCCAAGGTCTAACCTCCAGTTTTTGGCCAAGAAAGCCCTTGAAGCTCTCCTTCAGTCAGGTCCAAGAAACTTCCCGCTCACCCCTCCTTGCTAACAAGGCCGCTCCAGCAGGAAGGAAACTATCCCCTCCATCCGCACCTCTCCAGCGCCCAGGTAGTACCCCCACCCCTCAGACCTTCCAGCCTCACCTTCTCCCGCGACGCCGGTGCCTGAGGTTTAACCCCTTCCGGCTCCCCCAGAGAGAACGGGGAAGACTAAAGACAACGCACCTACTGCGTGTAGCAATTCTGTTCCGCGAGGAAACGAGAGCTTTCGAAAGAAAGTACCAGGCCCTCTCGCAAGGGCTGAGAGAACTCTTTCCTCTTCTTTTTTGTGGGGAAACCTGAAAAATTGCCTGGGGCGCCGCCACAACTCTTCATCCTACCGCCACCCACACTGGGGTAGAAGTGCGTGGGACAGACTTCCCAGCCCGATCTGGAATAGTCCCGGTGAGGCCTCGGGGGGACTCTGCCGTCTAGGATGTCTTAGTCGCTGCCAGAAATATCGATGAGCCCTTACCCTCAGGTTTGGAATGGAAATTCTTGCTAAGGCAAATAAAAGGAGAGTGTACCCCACGCCGGTGGACTAATGGTATCCCCCTTTCCTCAGATCCCGGCTGGCAAAGCACCGCAAGCGACGTCCTCACAGCAGGGGCGGGCGGGTTGGAGGATTCGGTGTTCTTCCCATTGCGCCTGGCGCGCGGGGCTAGTGTACCCGGACCTTGGGAGTCCCAGCGCCGACCGGGAGCCGAGTGGAGGCGGAGGAGATGGCTTCCCAGCCGCCTCCTCCCCCGAAACCCTGGGAGACCCGCCGAATTCCTGGGGCCGGGCCGGGACCAGGACCTGGCCCCACTTTCCAGTGAGTGTGGGATTCTTCTGGCCGCGGGTTTGGTGGGCCGGAGCGGGGAATTGGCAGGAGACCGTTGAGGCCGTTGCTGCGCTGAGATGTCCCCTCCCCCTCTCCACCAGCTCTCAACGTTGAGGGGTTCCAGGTAGGGGCGGGACGCCAGTGTGGGGAATTTAGATGTCGGAGAGCTGTTTCTGACTCCACGGCTCTCGGTGCAGATACTCTCCAGGGAGCCCCGCGCTTGGAAGAAAGGGGGCGGCTTTCTGCTCCTTTCTGTTAGCTGAACACCGTGTCAGAACCGCCTGACCCTCTTTAACGCGTTAGACTTTTGGTCTTTTCGCAGATGAGAGTATCTGGCGTTTGTCCTGCACCGGCTGGACAGGGAGCAAAAGTCTCCCCAAAGCTTTCAACAACCTCTCGAGAAGTTGGTGAAAGCCCAAAAAGGTCGCGTTTACGCAACTGGAACCCAAGCCTGTACACTTTGCATTGTTTTTCAGCAGAACTCAGCAATGTTTTGGATAAAGATGTGGAGAAGCGGGAGTTCTAAATCAAAGGCCTGTGGATGGACTTTGTGTGCAAAATAGTGTGTCACTTTTCTAAGGCCTGCATGTTTTTTATTGTTTTAAATGAGTGTTTAATGGGAAAAAGTCTAAAATAGAATGAAAGAGTTACACATCCTGTGTGTTTCATGTTGGGTGAATCTGGACACCTAAATTTAGATAAGATTCAAATGGCAGATCGGCTACCATAGAAGGTTTACCTAACATATTAAAGACCCCAGTGCGCTGGGAAGTATTTCCGCTCTGTTCTAAAATCTTGTAATCCTTATAAATATCAAGATGCTTGAACACATTAGCAACTTAATTTAATAATGATAGATATATAACAAGTAATAAACTTTATTATACTGGTAAGCTGGGCGACACTTCCTGCTACCTTTTTTATGAGCGATATGACTTTTAAAATTTTTTGGACAACTCTTTGGAAAACAGGTTTTATACTCTGATATCTTGTTAAAGTTCTTTTTATGTAAAATTAACCATTTTCCCACTTTTTTTCATTGTGAATTTGAAACACGTAGAGACCAGTAGAGTGTAAGACAGTGAATACTGTGTATTCACACTTAGTTTTCTTAAGAAAACTCTTCCAGGGGTTCCTGGGTGGCTCAGTCAGTTAAGGGCCTACCTTGAGCCCAGGTCATGATCCCAGAGTTTAGGAATGGAGCCCTGCATTGGGCTCCCTGCTCGGTGGGGTGTATGCTTCTCCTTTTGCCCCTCACCCCACTCTTGCTTTCTTACTCTGCTCTCTGTCAAATAAATAACATATTTTAAAAAAGAAAAATTTTCCAGATTTGCCTCAGATTTTTTTAAAAATAAAAATTACAGAAACAGTTAAGCCTCCATTATTCTTTCCTGCTGTAAGTACTGTCCCTATTCGGTGTTTAGAGTATGCAATTACCTTAGTATTTAGGTTTGTGTGTTTTATGTATATATATGTGTGTGTGTTTGTGTGTGTGTATTTATAGTGTTTAGTGTGTTTTTAGAGTTTAAGTAAATATGTTCAAACTATGTGTCATTTTGCAAAATGTTTTTTCATTACATACTATTGATATGAGGTTTATCTTGTTCATACATATAGCTGTAGCTCATTCTAATTGGCATAGGATATTCTATTATATAAAAACAATTCTGCTGTAGGTATTAAAGTATTAATTACATATTAAAAACTGCTGCAGTGACCTTTTTTTTTTTTAAGATTATTTATTTGAGGGGCACCTGGGTGGCTCAGTTGGTTAAGTGACTGCCTTCGGCTCAGGTCATGATCCCGGAGACCCGGGATCGAGTCCCCCACATCAGGCTCCCTGCTGGGTGGGAAGCCTGCTTCTCCCTCTCTCACTCCCCCTGCTTGTGTTCCCTCTCTGGCTCTGTTTCTCTCTGTCAAATAAATAAAATCTTAAAAAAAAAAAAAAAAAGACTTTATTTGAGAGAAAGAGCATCAGCAGGGTGGAGGAGGGGAAGAAGAGGGAGAAGCAGACTATCCCATAGAGTAGGGAACCCAATATGGGGCCTGATCCCAGGACCCCAGGATCATGACCTGAACCACCCAGGCGCCCCTGCAGTGACCGTTCTTGTGCCCTTCTCCTTGTCCACATTTCTAAGGGATTTTCTGATGTGTTTCTGGAAGCGGAGTTGCTTGTTGGAGGGTAGGCTTAGCTTCAGGTACTAATTATTGCCACGTTGCTCCCCAAAGTGGCTTTATATTAGTTTTTACATTTTCACTAGCTTTTTCTGTTTCTCTACATTCTTTCTAACACTGAATATGTTATTTTTTAGTTCTGTATTTGCCAATTTAATGAATGTGAAATGATATTTAATCTTTAATTTGCACTTCTCTGGTTAGTAATAAGATTGAGCATCTTTTTGAGTGTTAAATTAGCCATTTGAATTTTTTCTGTTGCTATCTTTTGTCCACTTCTTTTTTGCTTTAGGTTTGCTTATCAACTTGTTAAGAGTGCTTTATTCATAATAATTCTATTTTTGTTTGTATGTTTTCAATTTCAGTCTCTGGCTTGTCTTCTTGCTTTATTTATATTCATGTTCATTTTTGTTGTACAGATAACTTTTTTTTTTTTTTTTTTGACAGAGCAAAACACAGCTAGAGAGGGAACACAAGCAGGGGGAGTGAGAGAGAGAGAAGCAGGCTTCCCGCCGAGCAGGGAGCCCGATGTGGGACTCGATCCTGGGTCTCCGGGATCATGACCTGAGCCAAAGGCAGTTGCTTAACCAACTGAGCCACCCAGGCACCACCTGTACAGATACTTTTAATTTACAGCCAAAATTTCCATACTTTGTGTTTTTTTGTGTCTTGGTTAAGAAACCCTTTCTGCCTCAGATCAGGAAAATTTTTCTCTCTCTTATTTTTTCAAATGTTCTACATTTTGCATTCATATCTTTATTCCCTTGGAACTGACTCTGTTGTACAAAACCAGTGCAAAATAGAGAATGTAGGGTTTTTTCCCCATGGGGATAAGTATCCCAGTACCATTAATTTATCTATTCTGTACTAGTTTATAATGCTATCTACATCCTATTAAGTTTTCCTAAATGTGTGGTTCTGTTTGGGGGACTTTCCTATGTATTCTGTTGGTCTTTCTATTCATATCCTGGCGCTACTCTTTTTTTTTTTCTTTTTTTAAGATTGTATTTATTCTAGAGAAAACAAGCAGGAGAGACAGAGAGGGAAGGAGAGAATCTCATGCAGACTCCAAGCTCAGGGACCCAGGCTAACAACCCTGAGATCATGGCCTAAACTGAAATCCAGAGTCAAACTCTTAACCGACTGAGTCACCCAGGCACCTCCCACATTGTCTTTGTAATAAGTTTTGATACCTGGTATGATGAAAGCCTTCACACATTGCGAGTCTTCAGAATTGCCTTTGTTACATTTACCCTTTATAAAGAAGACTGGGATTTTTATTAGAACTTTATGAGAATTTGGACCTTTTTTGCCTTAAATAATGTTTTATGAATCTTTCCATGAGTACTTTTCCATCTTTTATATCCAGCATGAGTCAGACTTAATTTGTTCTAGTGGTTTAGTTGAAATTCTCTGTGTTCCATGCTGACAGTCCTATCATTGACAAATAAGCCAGCATAGATAACCAAGATCCTTGTATTGCTCCTGACATTCTTCAAAATGCTTCTCAGATCTCACTATTAAGTATGATACTTGTTTTTCTGGTTTGTTTGTTTGTTTGTTTTTAAAGATTTTATTTATTTGACAGAGAGAAACACAGCCAGCATAAGCAGAGGGAGCGGTGAGAGAGGGAGAAGCAGGCCTCTGGCCGAGCAGGGAGCCCGATGTGGGACTCGATCCCAGGTCTCCGGGATCATGCCCTGAGCCGAAGGCAGTCACTTAACCAACTGAGTCACCCAGGCGTCCCTGTTTTTCTGTTTTTAATAAATTTCCTTTTGAACTTCTATCTCCTTACCTTGCTCATATTTTTATTATGAAGGAATATTAAATTTTATGAAGACTTTTATGCATTAAGATAATCGTTATGTATTTTTTTAATTTGAAAATGTGCTTTATTTCATCAGTTAACTTTCTGGTTTTGGATCATGAGTTAATTTCTGGATGACATTTACTACTTGTGATTATTTTGTAAAATACAGTGTTGGATTCTGTTCTAATATTTTAAGATCTTTGCATATATATTTCTAGGTGAAATTAGCCTGTAATTTTCTTTCTTCATACTATACATTTTTGGCTTTATATCCAGGTTGTATAGCTACAGAAATTTTTCTCTTGAGTCTAATTTTTATTCCTTTATAGGTAGACTTTTTTTTTTCCTTAGTAGCCTTTAAGATTTTACCTGATACCTTGGTCCCCTGCAACTTTACTATTCAGGTATGAATATACAGACATGTATATTTTTTCCTCCTGCTTAGTACCTGCATTATTTGTTCATGCTCAATACTTATAATATTCACTCTAGGGATTCAATATTTCTTTAATTCAGGAAAATTTTCACTAATTGTTTCTTTTAAGCCCTATTCTTTCCCATGTCTTCTTCCCAGAGTCCTATTAAACATTGTATCAGGAATAGTTTTTGCTAAAGTAACAATGTATGACTTATTCCATATTCTTGTTTAGTTAACAGGAAGTCTAAAGAGTCTAGGGATCTGCTAACTCAACCTTGTCTTTAAGGGACCTGCATTTTTCTTGGCTTCCTTTTTGTTTTCTTTGAGCTTTCTGAGAGTTTGGGCCATTTATGTCTTATTCTTGCTTCTTTGGAAGGAATCCCTTTTTTCCTCTGGTGGCTTTAAAGATTTTCTTTTTGTTTTTGGTTTTCAGCGATTATACTTTGTTGGGCCTAACTGTGAACAGTTTTGTTGTGTTATATGGGGTAGGATTCATAGAGATACTTGAATCTGACTTGATAGCATTCATTAATTTCTCAAAGTCTCAGCCATTATCTCTTTGAATACTTCTTCTTTCCATCATCTTTTTACCTCTTTGACTCTAACTCCCCATATGTTGTTTATTTCACTGTATAGCCCATACCTTAAACTCTTTTCTACTTGTATTCTTTTGTTACTCATCCTTCATTCTGGGTATTTTCTTCTGAATTCTCTTCTGGTTCACTGATGTTTTTCTTACCAAGTATCTAATCTGGTACTGAACCAGTCATTAAATTCATAGTTTAAGTAATTTTAATTTTTTAGTTTTAGAATATCCATTTGGTCCTGCTTTATAGTTTCTATTCTCTGCTGAAAAATCTTAATCTTGTATTTTTCCTTGAATATCTTACTCAAAAACTAGTCATAGTTTTGTGTTTTTTTTTAAGATTTTATTTATTTGACAGAGAGAGAGATCACAGGCAGGCAGAGAGAGAGGAGGAAGCAGGCTCCCTGCTGAGCAAAGAGCCAGATACTGGCCTGCATCCCAGGACCCTGAGATCATGACCTGAGCCGAAAGCAGAGGCTTTAACCCACTGAGCCACCAGGCGCCCACTAGTCATAGTTTTTTAAAATCTCTGCCTAATAACTCCATTCTCTGGACCCTTAAGGATCTCTTTGTGTTACCTGTTGTCTTATTTTTTTTTGACATATAATTTAGTGTTCATATAGGCCAAATTATTATTTTTTTTAAAGATTTTATTTGACAGAGAGAAACACAGCCAGAGAGGGAACACAAGCAGGGGGAGTGAGAGAGGGAGAAGCAGGCTTCCGGCTGAGCAGAAAGCCCGATGTGGGGCTCGATCCTGGGTCTCCAGGATCATGACCTGAGCCGAAGGCAGTCGCTTAACCAACTGAGCCACCCAGGTGCCCCCCCAAATTATTTTTTAATGAGAGTTGGACATTGTATGTAGATAATTTAAAGCAATTTGAGGCCTCGGATGCTATCTGAAGAGTTTTACTTTTGACAGGCACCTTATGCCACTAGTAGTATAGGATCATTTAAATACCACCACGGATTGAGCCAATTTGAAACTGTGGTTTTAGTTCCTGCCAGGGCTAGCCTATTTCTTGCATACCATTTCACCTTTATTCCTAGTATATGGCCCTTTAAGGTCCCAGTCTGAAGTGTGGAGTTTTACATTGGCCCTCCTCTTTAGGGGTTCTGAACTCTAGTTTTTGTCTTGTTAGCACAGTGAGTCTCTTGAAAGCTCTGCACAGCTTCTTGCTCTATCAGCCATCTCTTCCAGATTGACCCTTGTCCCTTGAGAAACTTTTCAAAGTGTACTCTGAATATTCTCTTTCTCCTGGATATTAACTTCTTAATTTCTCAGTGCCTTGTTCTCATGTTTTAAACAGGTAATTTTTTTTTTTTAGCCTTTCTAGTTTTTGTTAGTGGGAGGATTAGTCTGATTACCTAGAATGCCATTACTTGAAGTGGAATTCCCCAAGTTCTATATTTTCCATTGTGTTCCTTAATATACAACAACTAATTTTCTTCTTCCCTTAAGACAACCCCTGTGGCAACAAGCATCATAAGATTTGTAATGGATTTTTTTTTCATATTTACATGTTTTTATTTCATTTCAATTTTTATTTCATAGATATTATTGCTTCATTGAACTCTGACTGTTTTAATGTTTGGCTGTTATATAAAATTTGTTTTTCCTTGAATGAATTCTCATTCTTTTTTTACACTGATACTCAATTGATTAACATATAGTGTATTATTAGTTTCAGAGGTAGGGTTCAGTGACTCCTCAGTCTTATATAAAACACTCAGTGCTCATTACATCACATGCCCTCTTTAATGCCCATTACCCAGTTTCCCTATTCCCCAACCCCCCTCCCCTCCAGTAATCCTCTGTTTCCTATGGTTAAGAGTCTCTTTGGTTTGTCTCCCACTCTGATTTCATCTTGTTTTATTTTTCCCTACCTTCCTCTATGTGCCTCTGCTTCGTTTCTTAAATTCCACATATGAGCGAAATCACGATAAGTGTCTTTCTCTGTTGAGTTATTTTACTTAGCATAATAACCTCTAGTTCCATCCACATTGCAGATGAAAAGATTACATTTTTGATGGCTGAGTAATATTCCTGTGTGTGTGTGTGTGTGTGTGTGTGTGTGTGTGTGTGTGTATTTACTACATCTCCTTTATCCATTCATCTGTTGATAGACATCTGGACTCTTTTCACAGTTTGGCTATTGTGGCCACTGCTGCTATTAACATTGGGGTGCAGGTGCCCCTTCGCATCACTACATTTGTATCCTTGGGGTAAACACCTGGTAGTGCAATTGATGGGTCATAGGGTAGTTTTTTCAATTTTTTGAGGAACCTCCCCATTGTTTTCCAGAGTGTCTGTACCACTTGCATTCCCATCAGAAGAGGTTTCCCTTTCTCTGCATCCTCACCAACATTTGTTGTTTCCTGACTAGTTAATTTTAGCTATTCTGACTGGTGTGACATGGTATCTCATTGTGGTTTTGATTTGTATTTCCCTGATGCCAAGTGATGTTGAGCATTTATTTCACGTGTCCTTGTATGTCTTCTTTGGAGAAATGTCTGTTCGTGTTTTCTGCCCAATTCTTGATCAGATTATTTGTTCTTTTGGTATTGAGTTTGATAAGTTCTTTATACATTTTGGATACTGACCCTTTATAGATAAAATCTTTGCAAATATCTTCTCCCATTCTGTCAGTTGTCTTTTGGTTTTGTTGACGGTTTCCTTTGCTGTGCCAAAAGGTTTTTATCTTGGTGAAGTCCCAATAGCTCCTTTTGCCTTTGTTTCCCTTGCTTTTGGAGTCATTTCTAGCCTAGTTGAGTTGCTGCAACCAAGGTCACAAAGGTTGCTACCTGTGTTCTTCTCTAGGATTTTAATGGATTCCTGTCTCACATTGAGGTCTTTCAAACATTTTGAGTTTATTTTTGTGTATGGGGTAAGAAAATTGTACAATTTCATTGTTCTGCATATGGCTGTTCAATTTTCTCAACACCATTTGTTGAAAAGAGTGTCTTTTTTCCATTGGATATTCTTTCCTGCTTTGTCGAATATTAGTTGACCATGGAGTTGAGTGTCCATTTCTGGGTTCTCTGTTCTGTTTCTTTGATCTGTGTGTCTGCTTCTGTGTGAGTACCATACTGTCTTGATGGTTACAATTTTGTAATAGCGTTTGAAATCTGAAATTGTTATGCCTCCACCTTTGGTTTTCTTTTTCAATATTCCTTTGGTTATTGGAGGTCTTTTCTGGTTTTATACAAACTTTAGGATCACTTGTCCCAGGTCTGTGAAGAAATTAATGGTGTTTTGATAGTGATTGCGTTGAATGTGTAGATTGCTCTGGGAAGCATAGACATTTTAACAGTATTTGTTCTTCCAACCCATGAGCATGGAATGTTTTTCTGTTACTTTGTGTCTTCAATTTCTTTCATGAGTGTTCCATAGTTTTCAGAGTACAGATCCTTTATACCTCTTTGGTTAGGTCTATTCCTCAGTATCTTCTGGGTCTTGGTACAATTATAAATGGGATCTATTCCTTAATCTCCCTTTCTTCTGTCTCATAGTTAACATATAGAAATACAGCTGATTTCATTGCACTGGTTTTATATCCTGCCACGTTGCTAAATTCCTGTATGAGTTCTAGCAATTTTGGGGTAGGGTCTTTGGATTTTACACTGAGTATCATATCTTTTGCAGAGTGAGAGTTTGAGTTGTTTGCCTATTTGGATGCCTTTTCTTTATTTTTGTTGTCTGATTGCTGAGGCTAGGACCTCTAGTACTATGTTGAACAACAGTGGTGAGTGAACTTCCTTGTGTTCCTGAGCTTAGCAAAAAAGCTCTCAGATTTTCCCCATTGAAAATGATATTTGTGGGCTTTTCATATATGGCTTTTATGATATTGAGGTATGTTCCCTGTATTCCTACACTGTGGAGAATTTTAATCAAGAAAGAATATAGTATTTTGTCAAATGTTTTTTCTACATTTATTGAGAGGATTGTTGGTTCTTGCCTTTTTTTTTAAATTAACTTAGTGTATCACATTGATTTGCAGATGTTGAATGACTCCTACAACCCAGGAATAAATCCCACTTGGTCTTGGTGAAAATCCTTTTAATATACTGTTGAATCCACTTGGCTAGTATCTTGGTGAGAATTTTTGCATCCATGTTCCTTAGGGATATTCTGTAATTCTCCTTTTCAGTGGGGTCCTTGTCAGGCTTTGAGATCAAGGTAATGCTGGCTCATAGAACGAGTTTGGAAGTTTTCATTCCATTTTTATTTTTTGAAACAGCTTCAGGATAGGTACTAATTCGTCTTTAAATATTTGATAGAATTCCCCTAGGAAGCCATCCAGCCCTGGACTCTTGTCTATGGTAGAATTTTGATTACTGCTTCAATTTCCTTGCTGGATATGGGTCTGTTCAGGCTTTCTATTGCTTCCTGTTTCAGTTTTGGTAGTTTATACATTTCTAGGAATGCATCCATTTCTTCCTGATTGCCTTAATTTGCTGGCATGTAGTTGCTCATAATATGTTCTTGTAATTGTTTGCATTTCTTCGGTGTTTCTTGGGATATCTCCTTTCATTCATTATTTTATTAATTTGGATCCTTTCTCTTTTCTTTTTGCTATCAGGGGTTTATCAATCTTATTCTTTCAAAGTGCTCGTTCTTAGTTTCCTTGACCTATTCCCCTAGCTTTTGTTCTTGTTTTTATTTTTATGTCTGTAGCATTGATTTCTGCTCTAATCTTTATCCATTCTCTTCTCCTGCCTGGTTTAGGCTTTGTGTTCTTTCTCCAGCTCCTTTAGGTGTAGGGTTAGGTTGAGACCTTTCTTGTTTCTTGAGAAAGGCTTATATTGCTATATGCTCTTAGGACTGCTTTTGCTGCATCCCAAAGTTTTGAACAGTTGTGTTTTCATTTTCATTTGTTTCCATGAATTTTTAAAATTCTTGTTTAATTTCCGTCTTGACCCATTCATTCTTTAAAAAGATGTCCTTTAGGGGCGCCTGGGTGGCTCAGTTGGTTAAGCAACTGCCTTCGGCTCAGGTCATGATCCTGGAGACCCAAGATCGAGCCCCACATCGGGTTTTCTGCTCGACAGGAAGCTTGCTTCTCCCTCTCTCAGTCCCTCTGCTTTTGTTCCCTCTCTAGCTGTATTTCTCTCTGTCAAATAAATAAATAAAATCTTTAAAAAAAAAAAAGAAAAAAGATGTCCTTTAGGGCGCCTGGGTGGCTCAGTGGGTTAAAGCCTCTACCTTCGGCTCAGGTCATGATCTCAGGGTCCTGGGATCGAGGCCCGCGTCAGGCTCTCTGCTCAGCAGGGAGCCAGCTTCCTCCTCTCTCTCTGCCTATTTGTGATCTCTCTGTCAAATAAATAAAATATTAAAAAAAAAAGATGTCCTTAATCTTCATGCATTTTGTTTTCTTTCCAAATTCCCTCTTGTGACTCAATTCACATTTTAAGAAAGCATTGTGGTATGAAAATATGCAGGGAATAATTCCCATCTTTTGGTACCAGTTGAGACCTGATTTGTGACCCAGTATGTGATCTCATCTGGAAAATGTTCCATATGCACTAGAGAAGAATGTGTATTCTGTTGCTTTAGGATGGAATGTTCTGAATATATCTGTGTAGTCCATCGGGTCCAGCGTGTCATTCAAAGCCCTTGTTTCCTTGTTGATTTTCTGCTTAGATGATCTGTCCACTACTGTGAGTGGGGTGTTAAAGTCCCCTACTACTTTTGTATTATTACCAGTGTGTTTCTTTAATTTTTTTTATCTATTGGTTTATATAATTCGCTGCTCCCATGTTAGGGGCATAAATATTTATAATTGCTAGATTTTATTGTTGTATAGATCCTTTATGACATAGTGGCCCTCTTCATCTCTTATTACAGTCTTTGGTTTAGAATCTGTCTTGTCTGATATAAGGATAGCTACCCCAAGTTTCTTTTGGTGTCCATTAGCATGATAAATGGTTCTCCACCCTCTCACTTCTTTTCTTTTCTTTTCTTTTAAGATTTTATTTTTTTGAGAGAGTATGTGAACAAGGGGAGCAGCAGAGGGAGAGTGACAGGCAGACTTCCCACTGAGCAGGGAACCTGATGCAGGGCTCAGTCCCAGGACCCTGAGGACATGACCTGAGCCAAAGGCAGCCACTTAACCAACTGAGCCACCTAGGCGCTCCCCTTTCCCTCCCCCCACCCCAGTTTCAATCTGTAGGTGTCTTTAGGTATAAAAATGAGTCTCTCGTAGAGGGCATACCAATGGATCTTGGTGTTGTTGTTTTTTTTTTCAATCTGACACCCTGTGTCTTTTGATGAGGGCATTTAGCCTGTTTACATTCAGAGTAACTGTTGGAAGCTCTGAATTTAGTGCCATTGTATTACCTGTAAAGTCACTGTTTCTGTATGTTGTCTTACTTTTGGGCTCTCTCTTCACTTAAAGGATCCCCTTGAATACTCCTTGCAGGCTGGTTTAGTGATCACACATTCTTTTAGTTTCTGTTTGTGCTGTAAGCTCTTTACCTGTCCCTCTATTCTGAATGACAGCTTTGTTGGATTAAGTATTCTTAGCTGCATATTTTTCTCATTTAGCATCCTGAATATATCATGCCAGTCCTTTCTTGCCCGCCAGGTCTCTGTGGTTAGATCTGCTGCCAGCCTTGTCTTTCTACCTCTGTAGGTTGAGGACCTCTTGTCCCAATCTGCTTTCAGGATTTTCTCTTTGTCACTGAAATTTGCAAGCTTCACTTATATGTCACGGTGTTGACCTATTTTTATTGATTTTGGTTCTCTTTGTCTCCTGGACTCAGGTGCCTATTTCCTTCCCCAGATTGGAGAAGTTCTCAGCTATCATTTGCTCAAATATACCTTCTACCTCTCTTTCTCTTTCCTCTTCCTCTGGGACCCCAATTATTCTAATAATTGTTTCATGACACATGGGAACTCTGCTGCACTCAGGCATCCCTGTTCTTTCTGTGACCCGAGGATCCTGAGACCACACTGTCTCCCCTAGGATTCCACCTCCTTTGCCACCTGAGCACCCCTTAAGGCAGGGACATTCCCCACTAGAGCAGATTTCTAAAAGTTCCAATTTTACACACTGCTTCTTATCACTTTCCAGCTTATAGAAACTCTCTTCCCCCACAGTTTATCGTCCAGTATATCACCTCAGATTCACTTCTCTGCACCTCCTGCTTTGCAAAAAGTGATCACTTTTCTATTTGTAGAATTGCAGCAATTCTTTTCTTAGGTCTCTGGTTGAGTTCACAAGTATTCAGAATGATCCAATAGCTACCTAGCTGAATTCCATGGACTAAATGAAACTAGGGTCCCCTACTCCTCTGTCATCTTCCCAAGAAGCTGAATTTTCATTCTTATTGTTGAGTTTTGTTAGTTTAGTTTCTTAGTGTTTTTATTTCTTCTTTTGTATCTCCTTGATATGTTTGTTTTGAATAGGTTCTGTTTCCTTTTTGAGTTTTTGAGTTGTTTCCTTTCCCTTCTATATTTACCTCTCTCTGTCTAGTAGGTTTCCTGTTGCCTCTCACCCTCCCATGTAAGAACCAAGTGTAAAAATGGTGGCTTAGATTAAGGATACCAAAGATTAAGTCACCAAGTCAGTTGTTAACTTGTTTCATTTCCCACACTCAAGACATTAATTAGAGTCCTATCCTCCTTAGTTCTGTAACTTTTTAAAAATCTTAAACTGTTGGGGCGCCTGGGTGGCTCAGTTGGTTAAGCGACTGCCTTCAGCTCAGGTCATGATCCTGGAGATCCGGGATCGAGCCCCACATCAGGGTTTCTGCACGGCGGGAAGCCTGCCTCTCTCTCTCTCAGTCCCTCTGCTTGCGTTCCCTCTCTGGCTGTGTTTCTCTCTGTCAAATAAATAAATAAAATCTTAAAAAAAAAAAAATCTTAAACCGTTGTCAGCAAATTTTATAATCTCTTTTTAGAAGCCAAGGTATTGCATTCCAACCCACAGCTTCAAGGAATGAACTAGCTCCATTTGTTTGTTCTTGTTTGGTTTGGGTTTTTGTGCTTTTTTTTTTAAGAGAACCAATGAGGTTTCTCTTTTCTTTTTCTTTTTGTTCTTTTCTTTTCTTTTCTTTTCTTTCTTTTCTTCTTTTCGATTTGTATTTATGTATTTGACAGAGAGAGAGAGAGCACAACTGGCAGGAGCAGCACGCAGAGGGAGAAGCAAGCTCCCCACTGAGCAAGAAGCCCGATGCAGGGCTTGATCATAGGATCCTGGGATGATGACCTGAGCCAAAGGCACATGCTTAACTGACAGCCACCTAGGCACCCCAAAGTAGTTCCATTTGAGGAGAGCACTATTAGTTCCTGTTATTTCCTAGAAGCCTGTGCCCTGGCTGTCACTGCCTGATTTCAAACCCAGAATTGAGTAGGCCCATAGCTTCATCCCTATAATTGTTTTTATGTTTCTGTTTAGTTTCTAGTCCATAAATCTAGATATGCCTGTTTATTCTTTCCTTTTTCTGTTATTGCTCCTACTTTAGAGCAGAGCTGCTTTATGAAAACCAGAAAATACTACACTATTTTTTAGTCAGCCATTTTTAAAGTGTTATTTTTTCCATTTTTTGTGATGTGATACAATATGAAATAAACATAACCCATGAATTATTCTTGCCAAAAATGTTAACCTGATTCTAATTAAACCTTTACATGCAATGTTTAATTAGAAATGTAGAGGATAGAGATACATTTAAACAACATTTTGGGGTCTCCTGTATGGCACAATTAAGCATCCAACTCTTGATTTTATCTCAGGTTATAATCTCAGGGTCATGAGATTGAGCTCCATGTTGGGCTCCATGCTAAGCGGGGAGTCTACTTGAGATTATTTCCCTCTACCTCTCTCTACACAAGCACTCTCTCCCTCAAAAAACAAGCAACATTTTAAGGAAACACAGATCCAGAAATGTAAGACATTCTAAAACAAAACTGACTCAGGGTGCCTGGATGGCTCAGTCAGGTAAGCATCTGCCTTCAGCTCAGGTCATGATCCCCGGGTCCTGGGATCAAGCCATGCATTGGGCTTCCTACTCAATGGGAAATCTGCTTCTCCCTCTTCCTCTGTGTGCTGCTCCCCCTGCTTGTGCACGCCTGTGCTCACTCTCTCTCTCTGTGTCAAATACATAAATAATCTTTAAAAATAAATGAATAAAACAAAACTGGCTCTACTCTTCAAAAAGTCAAAGACATTTAGGGGCGCCTGGGTGGCTCAGTCATTAAGTGTCTGCCTTTGGCTCAGGTCATGATCCCTGGGTTCTGGGATCGAGCCCCACATTGGGCTGCCTGCTCGGTGGGAAGCCTGCTTCTCCCTTTCTCACTCCCTCTGCTTGTGTTCCCTCTCTAGCTATGTTTCTCTCTGTCATATAAATAAAATCTTTAAAAAGAAAAAAAGTCAAGGACATTTAAAAGAAACAGGATAGTTCTAATTTAGAAGGATGACGAGGGGCACCTGGGTGGCTCAGTTGGTTAAGCAACTGCCTTCGGCTCAGGTCATGATCCTGGAGACCTGGGATTGAGCCCCACATCGGGCTCCCAGCTCGGTGGGAAGCCTGCTTCTCCCTTTCTCACTCCCCCTGCTTGTGATCTCTCTCTCGCTGTGTTTCTCTCTGTCAAATAAATAAAATAAAATCTTAAAAAAAAAAAAGAAGAGATGACGAAACAACCAAATGCAATGTGTGAACCTTAATTGAATTTGTGTTCAGTGAAAACTGCAACAACCTAAAAGACAGTTGACTCTTACAACTCCAGGACAAAAAAGCAAATAACCTAATTTTTCAAGTGCTCAATATCTCTGAATAGACAATTCTCCAGAGAAGAGCTAAAAGTGACCAGTAATCCTGTGAAAAGATACTGAACATCATTAATTGTCAGGGAAATGCAAAACAAAACCACAGTGAGATACTATTTTATACCTACTAGAGAATGGCTAAAATGAACAAGATAAATAATAACAAGTGCTGGCAAAGATATGGAGAAATTGGAACACTCATGCACTGCCAGTAGGAATATAAAATGGCCCAGTTGCTTTGGAAAACAATCTGGTAGTTCCACAGAAGGTTAAGCATAGTTACTGTATGACCAGCAATTCCATGCCTAGGTATATATACCCAGGAGATAGGAAAACATATGCCCACACAAAAACTTGTATGTAAATGTTCATAATAACATTAGTCATAATAGCCAAAAAGTGGACACAATGCAAATGTCCATCAGCTGGTGGATGGATAAACATAATTCAGCAATAAAAAGGAGTAAAGTACTGATAAATGCTACAAAATGGATAAACCTTCAAAACATTATATAAGGTGAAAGTAGAAAATCACCAAATATTATGTATTGTATGGCTCATTTATAATACTCATTATTTGCAGATTCTGTATCTACAAATTTTCTTACTAAAATTTACTGTAACCCAAAATCAATACTCATGGCACTTTCATAATCATTCACAGATATGCATAGAGTGTCAAAAAATCTGAGTCCTCTCTCAGCTGAGGTTGAACAAAGCAACACTCTCACTTTTTGGGTTTTTTTTAGTATTTGTCAGAAAGTACACAAGATGGGGGGTGGGAAGCAGCAGGCAGAAGGAGAAGAAGGCTCCCTGATGAACAAGGAGCCCGATGTGGGGCTCTATCCTAGGACCCGGGATCATGACCTGAGCCAAAGGCAGATGCTTAACTGACTGAGCCACCCAGGCATCCCAACACTCTGGCTTTTTGGTTTTTTTGTTTCAGCTTTATGCTATAAACAGATGTCCTTTTTACAATTTAATGGAGGGAGGCCACATTTTTCATTTTTGTTGGTGATTTTGCTGTTTTAAAATGGCCCCTAACCATAGTGCTGCAGTACTTTGTTTCCCCCAGGAGCAATGACTCTATGTTTGCTAATTCAATATTCACAGCAACTTTATAGAATGACTAATGAAAATAACAAGAATTGACTCTACATGAGATGTCCAAAATAGACAAACCCATAGACAAAGAAATTAAACTTATTGTTGCCTAGAATTGGGACTAGAGCAGGAAATAGGTAGTGATTGCTAATAAATATGGGATTTCTTTCTGGGATGATAAAAATGTTCTGGAATTACATAGGTTGATAGTTGTACACCTCCAAATATACAAAAACCCACTGATTTTTATACTTTAAATAGTTCTTTATAACTTAAATAGCTGAGTTCATGGTATATGAATTTTTTTTCTCATTAAAGCTGTTTAAAAGACATTTGATGGTAATTTTTATCTGTTGAATATCAATTGGATAATGATGAAATTGTTAATTTTTAGAAATGGGAAAATGGTACGGTTTTATATGAAATATCTTTGCTCTTAGAAAATACATGCTGAGGTATTTAGTAGTAATGTATCAAATCTAGGGATGCCTGGGTAACATAGTAAGTTAAGCCTCTGCCTTAGGCTTACGTCATGATCCCAGGGTTTGGTGATCAAGTCCCGGGTGGGGCTCCCTCCTCAGTGGCGAGCCTGCTACTCCCTCTGCCTGCCACTCCCCCTGCTTGTGCTCTTTCTCTCTGACAAATGAATAAGTAAAATCTTAAAAAAAAAAAAAAATCAAGTCTACAAGTTACTTTCAGTGGCTTAAGAGGTTTTTTTAAAGATTTTATTTATTTGAGAGAGAGCATACATATGCGTGAGCATGATTGTGGAGCAAGGGAGAAAGGGAGAAGGAGAAGCAGGCTCCCCACTGAATAGGGAGCCCTACGGCACAAGGTTCAATCCCAGGACCCTGGGATCATTCCCTAAACTGAAGGCAGACACTTATCTGAGCCACCCAGGAGCCCCTGGTTCAAGAACTTTTAAAAGACTAGGGAGTGGGAGAAAGAAAGCAAGTACAGTAAACAGTAGCAGTTGTTGAATCTAGATAGAAGGAGTGTGGAGTTTTCATTGTACTTTCAATTTTTTTGTTGTTTGAAATTTTTCAGAATAAAAAGTTGGTTTGGGAGACTTTTGGCTTCTCCCTCTCTCACTCCCCCTGCTTGTGTTCCCACTCTAGCTGTGTTTCTCTCTGTCAGATAAATAAATAAAATCTTTAAAAAAAAAAATCAGCTTGACATCTGTCTTCAGCTCAGGTCATGATCCTAGGGTCCTGGGATCGAGCCCCACATTGGGCACCCTGCTCGGCGGGAAGCCTGCTTCTCCCTCTCTCACTACTCCTGCTTGTGTTCCCTCTCTTGCTGTGTTTCTCTCTGTCAAATAAATAAATAAAATCTTTTTTAAAAAAAATATCTGCTTGAATCCAGTATAGAAAAAAAAGATAAAGATTTATGGAGCCCAGATCTAGAGAAAGATGGAAATCCACAAAGGCGAGAGTAGATTCCCATAGAAGCTGCTGCTGATTCCAAAAGAAGCAGTTTGGATGATGAGAAACTAGTTGAAGAGTACTTTTGACAGATTCTTGGAGCATGGTTAGAGTGTAATGGTCTAGAGGTGCTGATAAATTACCCACACCTTGTGTTAATCACCCTGAAAAGATACATCTAGATATGAGGGCATAAGCAAACAGGCCCTTAACAGAAATATAAGCCCAGCTTCAAATCATCTCACTTCCCAAAATTAGGTTAAGGATATCATGGATTGATATAGCCTTAGCAACCTGTCCAAAATAAACTAGAGGATAGTTAAGAAACCAGTATCCAGAATGAAATACATCTGGAGGAAGAGAGCATCATCCAGGGTCTCAAATTATTGCTACAGTTCTTCGTGTATGTCTGATACATAAGCAAAACCAAATAGCAGGACCCAGAAAGATAAATAACACAAATGGAAATTAAGTAAAACAACAGATGAAAAAACAGATTCATAGGGACTCCAGAAAATGGAGTTACCAAACAGACTTTAAGTTAACATTGTTTAATATGTTGAAGGCAGTAAAAGAAAACATAAGGAATTTTGGCAGATATTTGCAAACTATTAAAAGGAAAAGGAATATCTAGAACAAAAAATACAATAACCAAAACTAAGAACTCATTGGGTTTAACCACAGATTAGACATTGCTACAGAGAGAATTAGTGACTTAGAACAGTGTTCCAAGTGTGTCCTGTAACTACCAAGAGTACGGACCAGCTGTTGTTTTTCAAACTGTATAATAGCAGTCCATAAAATAATGAAATTTAATGAAATGAAACATTGACACTGAGCATGCTATTTAGCTTAACTGGCATTAAGAATTCATTGATTTACATTAGGTTCAAGATACTTATTTTGTGGTGGATTAGCCCTTGAATAGCAGTGACCTGAAGGATAGGAAGAAAATATCCAACATATTCTTGCACAAAGACACAAAGTATAGAAAATACAGGAAGGGGAAGAAATTTAGGGGGTGAGGCAAGGTATAATTTACAAATAGAGAAGATAAATAGTCTGATAGCGGTACTTCTCAAAATATTGGTGCTGATAGCCAGTTCTTTTATAAAATACAATGAAAATATAGCAAAGTAGGTGCCTGGGTGGCTCAGTGGGTTAAAGCCTCTGCCTTCCGCTCAGATCATGATCTCAGAGTCCTGGAGTCAAGGCCCGCATTGGGCTCTCTGCTCGGCAGGGAGCCTGCCTCCTCCTCTCTGCCTACTTGTGATCTCTCTCTCTCTGTCAAATGAATAAATAAAATCTTTAGAATATATATACATAGCAAAGTCAGATTGCTTAACAGTCTCATTTGTTAACTTTACTCATTATGGATCGGTACATGTAACTCATAAATTAGTACTGGTCCACAGAACGTACTTTAAGTAGCATGATACTTGAATTTGTAATTAAAATCATAATCTTGATAGTTGCTGAGAAATCACTTGATAAAATTGAGTGTTCATTCATATTAAAAACTCTTCACAGGGCGCCTGGGTGGCTCAGTTGGTTAAGCGACTGCCTTCGGCTCAGGTGATCCCAGAGACCCGGGATCGAGTCCCACATCGGGCTCTCTGCTTGGCGGGAAGCCTGCTTCTCCCTCTCTCACTCCCCCTGCTTGTGTTCCCTCTCTGGCTGTGTTTCTCTCTATCAAATAAATAAAATCTTAAAAAAAAAACAAAAACTTCACAAATAGAAATGGAAAAGGAACTACTAAATTTACAGCAGCCCTGCAGCGTACATAATAATCAATGGTGACATGTTGAGAACTCTCCCTTTGAGATCAGGAAAAAGACTGTTATCACTTCTATTCAAGATAATACAGCATGTCTGAGGTATAATGGCTTGATAGTCAGAGCTGTAAGAATTGAAAAAGAAGAAATCTATCGTTATTCACATACAATATGACTGCAAATCCTTAAGATTTTTGAAAATCCAGTAGAATTAAAAACAAGATTGCTGGATACAAGGACTATATTTTTAAAAAGTGCATTATTTCTATATAACTATCAAAATGAAATTCGAGAAGACACCATTTATAATAGCATCAAAAAATATGAAGTATATATGAATAAATTTAGAGAAAACCTGCCTAGTGGAAACTATAAAACATTACAGAGACTGAATAAAGTTATTTAAAAAAAAAATTGAGGAAAATCTTTAAGAGACCTAAAAAAATATTAGTTGAAACTCACTATTATAAAGATGTAGTTTATTTCAAATTAACCTACAGATTCAGTCTAATCCCAAACAATCTCAATAAGGTTTTGTGGGGGAGACGGTATGGAACTTCAAGCTCTGGTTCTAAAATATATGTAGAAATTCAAAGGGTCAAATAGCCAAAACACTCTTGAAGTTGAAGAACATTGTAGGAGGACTTGTTTTATGGAATACTAAGACCTATTGTAAAACTATAGTAATGAAGATAATGCCATTTAGGTGCAAGGATAGACAGATACATAGTTGTATCTAACTCTGAGAAAATAGATTAAAGATACTTCTAATAACGGCAGCATAAGTAACAGGAAAATAGCAGAGTTTAGTCAGCTATTTTACTTATTCATTTTGTTTTAAGATTGAGATTTCTAAGCATGTAGATATTAGAGACTATTCCTATTCTTAACACATCTTCAGTAGATCTGTTCTTAACAGTAGGTATGTAAGAGGTGTTTAATAGTTACTTTGAATTGAACTTATTATGTGCCTAAGTTACTATTTTGAATCTTTATTTGGTTTTAGATCTGCTGATTTGGGTCCTACTTTATTGACAAGACCTGGACAACCTACACTTACCAGAGTGCCCCCACCTATTCTTCCAAGGCCATCACAGCAGACAGGAAGCAGCAATGTGAATACTTTCAGACCTGCTTACAGTTCATTTTCTTCAGGATATGGTGCCTATGGAAATTCATTTTATGGAAGCTATAGCCCTTATAGTTATGGATATAATGGGTTGGGCTATAACCGCCTCCGTGTAGATGATCTGCCACCTAGTAGATTTGTTCAGCAAGCTGAAGAAAGCAGCAGAGGTGCATTTCAGTCCATTGAAAGTATTGTGCATGCATTTGCCTCTGTCAGTATGATGATGGATGCTACCTTTTCAGCTGTCTATAACAGTTTCAGGGCTGTATTGGATGTAGCAAATCACTTTTCCCGATTAAAAATACATTTCACAAAGGTTTTTTCAGCTTTTGCATTAGTTAGGACTATAAGGTATCTTTATAGACGATTGCAGTGGATGATAGGTTTAAGAAGAGGCTCTGAGAATGAGGACCTATGGGCAGAAAGTGAAGGAACTGTGGCTCGCCTTGGTGCTGAGGACAGAGCAGCTAACTCAGCAAAATCTTGGCCAATATTCTTGTTCTTTGCTGTTATCCTTGGTGGCCCTTACCTCATCTGGAAACTGCTGTCTACCCATAATGATGAAGTAACAGGTAAGAGTAAGAGTGGGCTCAAAAACTTTACAACAGTCTTAAATTTCAAGAATAAATTTGTTAAATTATCATTCTTCATATTCATTTGTATTTAATATTTTGATCCAGTTACATTTTCAGTTAAGAACTTAGAAACTGGAAAGTTAATATATTGCAAAAATGAGCTTATTGATTTATTTATTGTTTGTCTAATATAACAGTTCACGTTGCCTGATTACTGTGTACAAGGTACTGAACTTGATGCTGTAGAGGATACAAAGATACAGAGGACATAATCCCCTTATTTATTTATTTATTTATTTATTTATTTATTTATTTATTTGGGTCCCAAATATCCCTTATTTATTTATTTGGCTCCCATATCCCTTATTTTTCTAAGACTTATTGGCAGGGAAATGGCTAACACAATACACAGGTAATTGTAATTTTAGTTTGAAGAAAAAGAGAAAGTTCATAATAGATATCCTAGTAACATGTTGTTGGATTTTATATGTTTGTTAATTACAGAATTTACTCTTGAGAGGACTTTTATCTTGGCAAATATATTTATGCAGTTTATAAACCATGGCCAGTGACTGTAAACCCTAACTCTTAATTCTTAATTTGGTTTGTAGACAATACGAACTGGGCAAATGGTGAGGATGACCATGTAGTTGCTAGAGCAGAATATGATTTTGCTGCCGTATCTGAAGAAGAAATTTCTTTCCGTGCTGGTGATATGCTAAACTTAGCTCTCAAAGGTAATAAAACATGAATAAGCCAGGATTATCCATAAATTTTTTTGAATTTATAAGTGGAGTATTAAAAACTGCAATGAAGAATCTTGGTCATTGTTAGTTAACTCAGAAGTAGTTGCTGGTATTTCTCTTTCATGTCAGTTTAGAACTTCCAAACCTGGGGGTTTGGTGGGGGGAAATGCCCAACAGGGTTGTTCCAATAGTATTTCACTGAAATGAGAAAAGATTTGTTTACATAATCTCTTCTAAACTCAGAACTTGAATTCCAAACTCCATTAATTCCCATACAAAAACATGAAGTAAGCACTACATGTAATCTAACAACCCAAAGAAATTAGCCAGTGCCCTGTAAGTATCCCTGTCAGTCTTTGATTGCTCAGACTGGTATTGCTTTCTTTTTTATTTGAATAGTGTTTACCTCAGAAACTCCAACATGAATATTTTAGGAATCACTATCATGAAGTAGACCATGCCACTAATAGTTTTTAATGGCTCCAAGCAAAATGGCCTTTCCCTTTACTTTCCCCAGTAATGATCACAATTTTTAATGGATTGGGGGAGGGGATTTTTATGTGTTTGTGGAGATTCAGGTTTACTAGGAAAAGTAAGTTTGTTGGGAAAGATACTAGTGACGATAACAGCTGTCCTTTATAGTACAAGGCACTGTAGTTTACACCTTGCATTTAACTCTTAAAATAATAATATGATGGTGGGTACTGTTGTTACACTGTTCCTATTTTACTTATGAGAAAACTGAGACTCAGAATGACTAAATTGTCCCGAATCTCAAAGCTGAGATGTGATGGAGCTAGACTATGAACTTAGGTTTGTCCTACTTCAGAATCTATACTTGTAACCACTTTAGCTATTTTCCATGTGATCTATTAATGGAAACTTGAGACTTTAATTAGTTTTAGTTATTCCTTATATAGGGAAAAATACTGTCAATGTTCCCATTTCTTATGGTGTAAATAATTGAAAAATTTGGATCAAATTTGCTAAATCTCTGCCACATACCTCAGACACAAAATCTAGGCTTCTAAGTATTATACTCACGTTTTTCTTCTAGTGAAAATAGCACTTTCAAATTATTAGTTTTAATTTAAATAAATTTAAATAAAGTGTAAAAAGGTTCCAGTGTGGTTTCTTTCACTTACATAGTATTTCAGGAAAATTTTATATCTCAAACTAATTTTTCCACTAATGATGCTACTTAACACTTTAGCTTTGCTTCTTTGCTTTTCTCCATTGCTCACATAAAGTACGTTTGAGCATTTAGAACAAAATCAGTCACAGACATGATTGATTTTTAAGTATTTTATTTTTTTCCCTCTATTGTAGAGTATTAAACATAAAAATATCATGTTGTGCCCAACTTAAACAGTGTTGAACTAAAACTGAAAGTTTAACAGCTTTTTAAAGATACAGGCTATCTGAAAATACCAAAATACAAAATTAAATATATTAAACAAATCTTTCCTTCTTTAGGCTTAGAGTATTGCCTTAACTTTTTTTGTTATGTGGCTAGAGATAATTGAGGTCTTTATTTTTGCCCATCTTGGATTAAAATCAGCAGTATTGGGGCGCCTGGGTGGCTCAGTTGGTTAAGCAGCTGTCTTCAGCTCAGGTCATGATCCCGGAGACCCGGGATTGAGTCCCACATCGGGCTCCCTGCTCAGCAGGAAGCCTGCTTCTCCCTCTTTCACTCCCCCTGCTTGTGTTCTCTCTCTGGCTGTGTTTCTTTCTGTCAAATAAATTTAAAAAAAAAAAAATCTAAAAAAATATATATATATACATATATATAAGATCAGCAGTATTCACTTTTTAAAAAAATATTTATTTATTGACAGAGAGAGATCACAAGTAGGCAGAGAGGAGAAAGCAGACTCCCTGCCGAGCAGAGAGCCCGATGCGGGCCTCGATTCCATGACCATGAGATCATGACCTGAGCCAAAAGCAGAGGCTTTAATGCACTGAGCCACCCACGTGTCCGGTATTCACTTTCTTGAATTGTTCATCACAAGGGTGCTTGACTGGCTTGGATAAGCATCCAACTCTTGATATCAGCTCAGGTCTTGATCTCAGGGTCATGAGTTCAAGCCCCATAGTGGGCTGCATGCCAACATGGAGCCTACTTAAAAAATTTTTTTTCATCACAATCACATAGAATGAATTTTATATTTTGTCTAAAAGTATATAAAGAAATTTGTCTTATATAAAAATATATATTTTCTATACTTGCTTCTAACTTCTACTGAGGTCAGCCTGCTTCTTCCTCTCTTACTCCACCTGCTTGTGTTCCCTCTCTAGCTGTGTCTGTCTCTGTCTAATAAATAAAATATTTAAATAAATAAACAAAAATAAAATATGGAAAACAGTGATGCTAGTTTTAGCTTTGGGGAGAACTGAATCTCCTTACTCTGTGAATGGACCAATTGATAAAACTTCATGTTCTTCAGGGTTGGAAATATATTTAGTAATTGCAAAATAAAAGGTGTAAATTATAAGAAGGGACCCTAGAACTGGAAAGCCTACTCATCATTTGATTTGGAATATATACATTGTTTATTTATATATTTTAGTAAGCAGTGTAACACAGATTTTACTTAATATTTTATTATCAGTATGTTTTTGGACTCCAAAGTATGTTATAATTACAAGCCTATCTTTTCTTCTATCAGAACAGCAACCCAAAGTGCGTGGTTGGCTTCTGGCTAGTCTTGATGGTCAAACAACAGGACTTGTACCTGCTAATTATGTCAAAATTCTTGGTAAAAGAAGAGGTAAAAAAGCAGTGGAATCCAGCAAAATTTCCAAACAGCAACAACCTTTTACCAACACAACACTAACTAAAGGAGCCACGGCTGCTGATTCTTTGGATGAACAGGAAGCTGCCTTTGAATCTGTTTTTGTTGAAACTAGTAAGGTTCCAGTTGCACCTGATTCCACTGGGAAAGGTGGAGATAAACAAGATCTTTGATATCTTTCATGTTTGCCTGCAGTTGAACTATACTTTTTAAAAATTACTTCTTACAAAGAAATTAATCTACAATCCAATGAACACATTTGTTAACGGCTATTCCAGGTGTTTTGCTGCTAGAAATTATTAAAGTTGTACACTAGTGTGTTGGTCTAGTGACCTGGTTACATTTTACAAGTTATTGGACCATGAGGATATTTGTTTCACCTAGATTTTAAGATTATGGAGACTGCTATCATTTTCATCTTATTTAAAATTCTATGTTTTATTAAAAGTAAGATTGATGAACTATAGAATACAGTGTTTGCTGCAGTAGAGGTCTTAAATGCTTTTTAAAATTAGAACTTAATTGATTGGGAATCCTCAGAGATTGAGTGATAACATAAATATGAGAACACTCAAAAGGCTACTTTTTTTTTTTTACAACTTTAAACTGAATAATAAAAATTTTCTGATCTGTGTTATATCCAGTCTTGGGTTTGCTTTAGACAGTAATATGTTTTTACCTATCAACAATTGATACTGTTACCTTTTATTGTATATTTAAAAATTTATCTTGAAAAGATCACTAGAAGTATTCTGAAGGAGGTGAGGCTAGAGTGATATTTAGCCCTTATAGTTTTTCCTCCTAAAAAAGGCTGAAATTTCTCTTTCTTACAGATTATTTTCATTTCTTCTGAGGATCATAGAACTTTTTATCCCTTTACAATGTGATTAGTTTTCATCCTGGATAAATCAGAATTATGAAAGATTTACTTTCTCCAGCCAACACTCAAATCCTTCGAGTTTGCACATAACAATATAATCAGTTTTACCAGTAATGATTTAAATCTTTTCATGGATTCTCTGCTTTTGCCTAGTATAATTACTTTTTAAATTCCATAGTCAGGCTGTTTAAACTTTGAAAATGTGTCACATTGGATACACATTTCTTTAGATTTAGTTTTTACTACTGAGACTATAAATAAAATGCTGAATTACCATTTAGCATATGATAATGCTATATGACTTGTTTTGTGTTTAATAATGATTCTAAATGCAGTTAAATTTCAGTACACTGAATATTTCCCCACAAAATTGGAAAATCCACATACTTGCTGTGATCATACTACAAAGTAATATTGGAAGTACAGGTATACAAGAATACATTTACAGATATTGTTCAAAATGTGGAATTATTTGATAAAGATTTTGAGTATTTTCATCTTCTTACAGACTTTATGTTCATCAAATAAGTAATTCTAGAACAGTTCACACAAAAACATATAAGAACCAAATATATACTCAGCGTAGAGTTTTACTAAAGGCTTTTTGGGATACTCTTTTGAAATGACAGTATAAGTAACATATAATTTGAAATACAAATATTGACCTTGTGCAGAAAAAAATTATATGATAGTAAAATTTATTTATCTTAGACCTATTTTTTAACACCCAGATGTTAATTTAGTCTTCAAGTTGAGATAAAGTTTCTTGTATATTACTTTACATTTGTGTTCTATAGTTATAGCTTCTGCTTTTTGTTGTTGTTAGGGTAATTTATGGAAATTTTGCCCTTGAAACAATTTTCAATAAAACATTATTAAATCTGATGTTGAGACATCTAAATTGATTGTGAAAAGTGAAGTGAGGATGAAATGTTGAGTCAGCACTATTTGGTTAGAAAAGGTGAGTCTCTAGGATAGAATTTTGATGACTATTAAAGGTGCATAACGGGGCGCCTGGGTGGCTCAGTTGGTTAAGCGACTGCCTTCGGCTCAGGTCATGATCCCGGAGACCCGGGATCGAGCCCCACATCGGGCTCCCTGCTCGGCGGGAAGCCTGCTTCTCCCTCTCTAACTCCCCCTGCTTGTGTTCCCTCTCTGGCTGTGTTTCTCTCTGTCAAATAAATAAAATCTTTAAAAAAAAAAAAAAAAAAAAAAAAAAAAAAAAAAAAAAAAAAAAAAAAAAAAAAAAAAAAAAAAAAAGGTGCATAAGGAGAAGAGTATAGCACAGAATGACAAACAATTTCACTTTTCTTAGAGTGTTTGGTTTTCGGCTAAGTACGCTAAATTGCAATATACATTATCTGACTGGTAACTGAAAATTCCTTTTCTGTTAGAATGCTGGAAAAGGAATTTAGAATAAGCAGAGAAATTTTATAGCCTTTTTTGTCATGACAGTTTTAATATAATTTTTTAGATGAGATTAAACGTAATGTTCACAGTTCTGATATTGTTATTTTTAGGAACTCATTTAAATACTACTTTATAGAAATTAACTAACTGAAACCAAAACACTTTCAATTAAATAGAATAATAAATCGCAAGTTAAAATAAGAAAACAGATTTCATGGTACATTTTTTTCTGATCATATTTAGTTTAGAAAGGAAAAGGACTATAAATTTTCATGTTTTAACATTTGAGTACTTGATTAAAGTGTCATTATGTCATAATTATACATTTATTTGAATACAGCTGTCCTTTATCTTTTTTTTTTTTTTAAAGATTTTATTTATTTGACAGAGAGAAACACAGCGAGAGAGGGAACACAAGCAGGGGGAGTGAGAGAGGGAGAAGCAGGCTTCCCGCTGAGCAGGGAGCCTGATGTGGGACTCGATCCTGGGTCTCCCGGATTATGACCTGAGCCGAAGGCAGTCGCTTAACCAACTGAGCCACCCAGGCGTCCCACAGCTGTCCTTTATCTTATGCTTTCTTTAATCTTCATTAAAGAAACAGAAGGAACAGAAATTGTTTTTCAGCTAAAATTTCATTTTTAATAGGTTATGAAGTTACTTTTACTGGACAAATAAAAATATATTAAGCTTGGTTGACATTTTTTGAAGATAAACTGCTAACTCTTTGCAGGATTGAAATTAATATAAAAAGTGTCTTTTTCTTCATATTATGTGTATTAACTAGTGCAGACCAATTTGTTCTATTCCTTATGATTTAAAGAAAAATAATGAGATTTATATCTGCATAACAATTACCTAGGGTTATAAATAAAAACAAGACCACAAGTCTAGGTTTTGAGAAATCTAGATAATAGTCTGAATATCACTCTGAAATTACTATAAGATTTAACTCACAATTATTTTTTTAGTTTCCTCATTGACCACTTTGGGGATAGCTGCTACATCTGCCTCCTGAGAGAGTGCTCTTAAAAAATGGAAAGCAGGGCGCCTGGGTGGCTCAATGGGTTAAAGCCTTTGCCTTGAGCTCAGGTCATGATCTGAGGGTCCTGGGATCGAGGCCCGCATTGGGCTCTCTGCTCAGCGGGGAGCCTGCTTTCTCCTCTCTCTGCCTGCCTCTGCCTACTTGTGATCTCTGTCAAATAAATAAATAAAAATATATTTTTTTAATGGAAAGCAAAATCAAAGGTATGATGTTACAGCAAGTATATATGTTTTGTAAATTTTTCTGTATATAGTGGAACTCCTTACATCCTGAAAAATGTCACTAAGGATTTATATCCATCTGAATTTCAGAATTGCATATACTTAATGAAAAATCAGAATTCACATGTACTTACAACTTTGCCCAAAGTGTAATTTAAAATTATTTTACTGAATATGAGAATGGCCTAACTTAGAAAAAAACATTGGAATATTCAACACAAGAAATTTTGTTTTTTCAGCATTGTCTTGACATGTTCTTTTATTATCAGTTTTTTATTTAGCTTATCTTATTTGGGAGAATGAACTGTTTCTTTTAAACTCAGCAAATACATGAAGCCTGTGGAATACTTACCACATGCCCTATATAAGTGATACTGTGGTATAAATCTTATTTTGCTCCTAACTTTCATAAAATATTAGGTTTTAAGACCTAAGATTCATGTTACCTTATATAACATGCTCCTGACTGATGCATATTCTACTGCATTCACGTACAATCTTTTCCTTTAGTCATAAATACCTGAGTTGTTCCCAGCTGTTCCACCTTCTACAGACTTGTATATGTCCTCCTATGAACGTGCCCTGTAGTTTCTATGGGATATATGTCTTTTTCTTTTTTTTTTAAGATTTTATTTATTTGACAGAGAGAAACACAGCTAGAGAGGGAACACAAGCAGGGGGAGTGAGCGAGGGAGAAGCAGGCTTCCCGCCCAGCAGGGAGCCCAATGTGGGACTCAAACAGGGGACCCCAGGATCATGACCGGAGCAGAAGGCAGACACTTAACAACTGAGCCACCCAGGCGCCCCTGGGATATATGTCTTAAAGTAGAACGGCCTGGCTTTGGGGTATATACATATTTAATTTCAGGTAAGTATTACTGAATTTTTCTCAGGCATTGTTGTACCACTTTACAGTTGGACCAGCAAGACATGAGGGTTTCATTCAGCAGCACCTGACACTTGCTGATTTTTGTTCATCTGATATGTGTGAAACTGCTTTATCTTAATCCACATTGTCTGCTTATTGAGGCTAGGCATATGCTTTTAGTCAATCTGGTTTTCCATTTTATGAAAAATACTTATAATTTGCCCTTTTTTCTATTGGGCTTTTATCTTTCCTGCTGATTATGTAGTAAGAAAAATTTTATACATTTAGACATGATACTCTCGTCAGATTCAGATGTTGTAAATAACTTAGTCTTGTCATTTGTTAATTCTTGCTTTTGGTGTCCTTCACAGACAAAATCTTTAGTTTTCCCAGTTGTGCTTTTAAGACATCATCTTCTATCAGTTCTATAGCTTCACCATTTACATTTAGATCTTTAATTGGAATTTATTTTTGGATACAGTATGTAGTATGAATCCAACTTTTTCTCTAGCTAGTCATTAAAGGAAAAGGGTTAATAAAACCCCTTCTCTCTGTATGGGGAAATGATCTTGGTTTTTCCTTCTTAGCACAATTTCCTTGGAAATCTATTAAGATAAATATGGAATGCCAGCTACTTAGCAACATATTTGTATTGTACAAAGAAAAACTACAGGCTTTAAGACTTTGCTGAGTAAAGTAGGACTGGTAACTGAACTTGTTCCTTATTGCAGGGACCTGGAACCTACTGTCAGGGACTTTTACAAGATAGTGGTTCCTGTGGAACATAAGGCTTGCCTAATATGTTTACTCTGGTATATCCTTCTGCCAAGCTAAGTGACCTTGGCACCAAGTTATATCCTGTAAGTGTGAATGTCTGCTGGAGTATGCAGAGTCGGATTGTAGTCCATTTTTCTAACTATCTCCCTAATATTTGCCCCATTTCATTACATACCAACTTCCCATAAACATGAAATGTTGAGGCTCTCTGTTCTGTTGATATATGTATCAGGTTCTATCCCAGTACGACAGTCCTAATTAATGTTACTTTGTAATATGTCCTAGTCCTAATTAATGTTACTTTGTAATATGTCCTAATATCTGATAGGTGAATCTATTTTGTCCTACTTTGTGAAAATTACCACAGCTATTTGTGGATTTTTATTCTTCTGTTTAAGTTATATGTCAGTTTATCAAATTCCCTTTAAAGAAGCTACTGAGGGTGCTGGGGTGGCTCAGTTGGTTAAGCAACTGCCTTCTGCTTAGGTCATGATCCTGGAGTCCGGATATCTTGTCAGGCATCTGGCTCCCTGCTCAGCAGGGAATCTGCTTTTCCCTCTGACCCCCCCCCCCACTTTGTGCTCTCTCACCCTCTCTCTCAAATAAATAAAAATCTTTTTTAAAAAAAGCTGCTGAGATTTTTATTGGAATTACATTGAGTTTATAGGTTAATATAGAGAGAATTGACATAAGGTCAAATCATCCCATTTATAAACAATTTTGCTCTCCATTTATTCAGGACATAATGTGTATGTGTGTTGATATTTTGTTTGTCTCTGTTATGTTGGCTAGTTCCTAGGGACTTTATAAATTTTGTTGCAATTGAAAATGGTGTCTTCTTATTTCTGGTACAGAGAAATACTTTGAACTTGGTGTGTTGATCTTGTATTTGTAGTTTTGATGAAGGCTTATTATTTCTAATATCAGTTCTCTTGGGTTTTCTCTGTAAATGCAAATGACAGTCTTATCTCCTCCTCTTCAATCCTTGTACTTCTCATGCTCTTTGTTTTGGCCAGTTTGCCAATCTGTATTTGACAGTGGTTGTGGTAGCAGGCATTTTTATTTTTTTCTACCTCAGAGTCTATAGTTGCTCTATCAAATGTGTGTTTTGCTGGGAGTTTAATGCTAGTTAGTCTTTTATCAAAAAAATTCCCTTTGGGGATGCCTGGGTGGCTCAGTTGGTGTCTGCCTTCAGCTCAGGTCATTATCTCAGCATCCTGGGATGGAGCCCCACGTCAGGCTCTCTGCTCAGTGGGGAACCTGCTTCTCCTCCCTCTGTGCCTGCTCTCTCTCTCAAATAAATAAATGAAATCTTTTTTTAAAAAAGTTCAATTTGGGGGCTCCTGAGTGGCTCAGTCATTAAGTGTCTGCCTTTGGCTCAGGTCATGAACCCAGAGTCCCAGGATCAAGCCCCACATTGAGTTCCCTGCTGGATAGGAAGCCTACTTCTCCCTCTCTCACTCCCCCTGCTGTGTTCCCTCTCTAGCTGTGTTTCTCTCTGTCAAGTAAATAATATCTTTTTTAAAAAAAATCAATTTTAATACTAATTTAAATCCACATTTGTTTAGATTGTCTTGATTTTTCACCTTTAATAACAGTATGATGAAGAACATTGATTTTTTGATATCAAACAATTGTTACATTCCTGCTTGATACTGGGGGGTTTTTTTGTATGAAATAATTTGTTTTATGAAAAATATACATGTAAAGGAGTGTGAAAGATGATTAATATAAAAGTGAGGTTCTGGCATGCAGAAACCTAGTTCTATATGGAAGGCAGTATTGCTACTGTTTGATGAGGTGTCCCAGAAGGGACGCTGGAAAGAGGCATTGGATCATAGGCTCGTGTTTCTCTCAGAATTCACAGGAAACCTTTCTGTAGAGGTCATTGGGCAATATCCTGAGCAAATCTTGGGAAACTTAAGGATATCCATCGTTAGTGTAGTGCCAGCTATTAGAACTAAGTATCTGCCTATAACCCAGTTTAGGGAAGTGGGTTTCTTAGGCATTTCTGCTTTTGAGTCCCCCCCCCTACTTTTTTTTTCCTCCTCTCTTTTACTTCAAAGGAGTAGATCAAAGCAGAACACTTATGTGTTCTCAAATGATCAGGGGACAGGGCTTAAAGGAGTTCATCAGCACATGGTTTAGCTAAAAATCTAGGCCAGGTTCACCCAGGCTTATCAGATTAAAAATATGCTGTAAAGAAGGCATCACTCTATTTTTCTCTGGAGACATTCTGCACAAGTCTGAACTGGTGGTTGTCTTTGTTTTGAGGTTTCCATCTTCCTACATAGTCTTTTTTCCCCCCCTGTTGTGTATTTTTGTCTTTCTGCTGAACTTTGGTTGTCTGCTAATGTTTAAGAATAAGAGACTGGGCTGGGGCGCCTGGGTGGCTCAGTTGGTTAAGCGACTGCCTTCGGCTTAGGTCATGCTCCTGGAGACCTGGGATCGAGTCCCACATCGGGCTCTCTGCTCGGCGGGAAGCCTGCCTTTCCCTCTCTCACTCCCCCTGCTTGTGTTCCCTCTCTGGCTGTGTTTCTCTCTGTCAAATAAATAAAATCTTAAAAAAAAAAATAATAAGAGACTGGGGGTGCCTGGCTGGCTTACTAGTAGAGTATGTGACTCTTGATAATTGGGGTCATGAGTTCAAGCCCCATGTTGGGCATAGAACTTGCTTTAAAAAAAAAAGTGAAGAGACTGAACAGCTGATTGAAGACCTTGGGTAGGCAGGTGAGGCTTGTTGTCCATAAACTTTGTGTTATAGCTATTTTGGAGGCCATGGCACAGAATTTGTTTATATTTTCCTGAGTTCGACTATCCATCCGGCCTCAGATTAACCTAATTTACAAACGTTCAGGAAAACATCAGAAAGCACCTTCACTGTAAGTGATCTAGTGAGAGTGGAGAGGGGGAGAAAACCATGTCTACAAATCTTCCAAACTCACTAGTCAGCTAACACTCCTCCCCTGAGAAGCAGTTAGGCAGCAAAAGTAGGAAAAATAAGTACCACAGTATCATTCTGGAGAAATACTTTCATGTGGAAGCATCGACTAGGGAATGATGTTAGATTGAACACTAAGTTAGACTGAACTTCTATTTATTTTTAAAGTAATCTCTACACCGAATTTAGGCCCCTAAAACCCAGAGATTAAAAGAAGCATGCTTCACCAAACCAGTCAGATGCCCCTGATTCAACTTTATATTTGCCTATTTTTTGTCTCTTTCCTATTTCCAAGTGGAACAGATTTAAAATCTCCATTTGATAGCTTCTCGTGGTTTTATCAGTTTTTATTTCATATCTTCCTGCCACCTTATTACAAGTTTAGTATTTACCATGCTTTTGGATTTGTTTTTGTTGTTTTGTTGTTGTTGTTGTTGTTTTAAGATTTTATTTATTTGACAGAGGGAAACACAGCCAGAGAGGGAACACAAGCAGGAGGAGTGAGAGAGGGAGAAGCAGGCTTCCTGCCGAGCAGGGAGCCGGATATGGGACTGGAGCCGGATATGGGACTCGATCCCGGGTCTCCGGGATCATGACCTGACCCGAAGGCAGTCGCTTAACCAACTGAGCCACCCAGGCGCCCCTGTTTTGTTTTTAATCGATCAAATTTTCTTCTTCAGGTTTTGTTTTGTTTTGTTTTTTGCTTTGTTATAGGTCTTTTGTTGTTTTGCTGCAAAAAGCTTTGTTTCCATTTGGCCCAGGCTTGGGAGAGGGATCCAGGGTGGTTAAAAAGCTTCCCTCGTGGCTGCAGGGAGCGGCTCGGGCACCAGCCGTGGCACCTGAGTGGGAGCGACGCCAAAGGGGCCCCTCAAAGGCTGCTGGACTCACCTGTAGAGGTGAGTTAGGGAGTGGAGCATCTTCTTGATCACCTCATCCTGGTTCTCCAGCAAGTCCCAGAGAGGGCGCCCGTGTGCGGTTCCTGCAGAACCAGGACTACGACCCTCCTCGTGGGACCGCTTCCACACGTCCCGGGAGAGGGCAACTCGCCGTTTTCGCATCTTCAGGAGACTCTCAGCCCCCTCGTGTTTCTCCTCCACCAACCGGTGGAAGAAGTGGCCCGTTGTGCCCTCCAGAGCCACAACATCGAGGTCAGCGTAGAAACCTGGAGAGAAGCAGGTGTAGGCCTGTGGAGGCATGCTGACCACGCGGGGGACGGCGACCCCCTCCTCAGTGGAATATTCTGAGAAATCTGGATGACTACACGTCAGCATGGAGAGAAGCAGGTGTAGGCCTGCGGAGCCATGATGACCTCCGCCTCGGTGGAATATTCTGAGGAATCTGGATGCTCAGAACTGATGGCTAATAAGGAGCTAAACTCAAAATAGCGTGTCAGTTGGTCCTGGAGGCAGAGAAGATGGCTCCAAAGATTGTCACTGAGAAACAGTTTGGAAGCAGGTGGGAGGCTGGTAGAGGGGAAGCACCGGGTCTTTTTCCACCAAACACTGTTGACACAAAAGACAGATCTGGGACTGTAAGGCACACTGCCTCTTCTTGAGGTTTGAAAGCTACATGTTCTGTTCTTATTCTTGTTGTGGTTACTTCTAGCCCCTAATTATGTTTATTTTTCTCTACCAATGTTTAAAGTTATCAGTATTGGAGTATTACAACAACACAAGATGTCTGGCACACTGTCATCCTTCCTGCTTTCTCCAAATACTTCTACCTGTTGGCCCCTTGCCCCTGTTGTTTCATCAATGTTGGTATCACTTGAAATTTTTATTCTAGATTGTTATGGTTATTTTTTTATATTTAATACCTGCCTAGTTGAATAAATAACTTGTTCAAAGTTACTATTTTTCCTTACTGCCTATATATATTTTATCTATTCATTTATATTTTTAACTATAAAACTAGTAAAATTAGATGGTTTTAAAAAATCAACTTGTGATTTAGAAAGGTGGAATAAAGTAGCTCCTCCCAACTCCTGATGCCAGAAGCAATTGCCTTTAATTTTTTCTACTCAGTTTTTACCTACTTTTTATTTTTTTTATTTTTTTAAAAGATTTTAATTTTTTATTTGACAGAGAGATCACAAGTAAGCAGAGAGGCAGGCAGAGAGAGAGGAGGAAGCAGGCTCCCTGCTGAGCAGAGAGCCCTATGCGGGCCTCGATCCCAGAACCCTGAGATCATAACCTGAGCTGAAGTCAGAGGCTTTAATCCACTGAGCCACCCAGGCGCCCTTTACCTACTTTTTTAAAAAAAATTTTATTTATTTGAGAAAGAAAGAGTGAACACAAGTGGGGGGAGGGGGAGAGGAAGAAGCAGGTAGCTGGACATGGGGCTCAATCTCAGTACATCAAGATCATGACCTGAGGCAAAGGCAGACACATAACCAACTGAGCCACCCACATGCCCCTGTTTTTACCTTATTTCCGAGTAACGTGCTCATCCTGCTATTTCTTACTGATTTTAGAGATTGTCTTAACCTGTCTCCTTGTTACCCCCTATGGAGAATTGAACTGCCTTTCGCTACTATCCCACATTTCTTCTGCACCATCTTAGACTCAGAAATGGAAGTTGTGTGTCAGTAATGGCAAACCAGCCATGCCAGGTCCGGAGCACCCACCTGCTATAATCTGAGAGAAAAATAAACTTTATTTGTGTTTAAAGAACTGTATTTAGGATTTCTGTTAGAGCAACTTAGTCTATACTAAAACTAAGAGAGGAATAGGTGAGTTTATGAACATAAAAGGGTTAGATTTGCTGAGCAAGTAGATGGAAATCTTAGATAAAATTACCCATTCTGCATAAAAGGCCTCAGGAAGGAATATCTGTACAATGCCAAAGATTCTTCCTTGGGCAGAGGTCATTGAGCCCTAATGAACTGGCTGTTTGACCTTGGACAAGTCACTTAAACTTTCTCTGACCTTGGAATAAAAAGATTGAAGAAGTCCATCTTTCAAGGATTCTCTCTTGCTCCATCATTCTGTAAAGGGATATTTCTCTAGAAAAAATAAGAGTGATAAAGAAAAGCTTTGGGGGCGCCTGGGTGGCTCAGTTGGTTAAGCAACTGCCTTCGGCTCAGGTCATGATCCCGGAAACCCGGGATCGAGTCCCACATCAGGCTCCCTGCTTGGCGGGAAGCCTGCTTCTCCCTTTCTCCCTCCTCCTGCTTGTGTTCCCTCTCTAGCTGTGTTTCTCTCTGTCAAATAAATAAAATCTTTAAAAAAATAATTTAAAAAAAAGAAGAAAAACTTTGAACATTAAGTACCTGAATTGATCCCTCAGAGATGGCATAATAGTATGTAGATCAACGGCAAGAACAAATGTTATGAATGGGGTCCAGTAGTAGAGCTCTATTCTCCAGCTCTGCTTGCAAACTGGTTGATCATTTACTGACTTCTTTTCACGGAACCTTGCTAAAAACAAGAACTGTCAGCCAACTCAAACTTATATTCTGACCTTTTCTAAACTCCTTTCCTCAGAGCTATAGGCTTGATAATCTGCCTTCCAAGTTAATACAAGTGACACTTCCCAATACATGTGGGAAGAGTTGCCAGCCTTCTAGCCTGCTTATATCTGATGGTGCCATGCACAACTTAGATCTTTGTTATTATAGCACTCCACTTTCAGGGATCAGATCTTCCCTTTTAGGGACTACATTAAGCTTCTGTAATAGACCAAAAAATACAGTAGCTAAAGAAAGATAAACATTTTGTTACTTATACAATAGTCCAGAGGTAGACAAGCAATCTAGGGCCTGTAAGGCAGCTTCACTTCACAGGGTAATTTAGGGGCAAGGTTTCTTCTAAACTCTTGCTCTGCAATCACACCAGTCCTTCTAATCCTCATGGTTTAAACTGGCTCACCACCATCACAACTGAGTTCAACCCTAGAAGAAAGAAAAGAAGTAGAGGGCAAGTAGCGTCTCCTTAAGAATTTACTTAAATACAGAGCTTGCCTAACTTCCAGGTCTCTGCGGAGCAAAAATGGTAAAAGATTTGTAGAAAGTCAGAAGGTGATATAATTAGAAAAAACTCCTGGCATAGTTAGCTACTTAATTTATCAGATCTCATTATAGTAATGATTCATTTGGATAGGCCTTTACTTTTTCTCTCCCCTTTATTTATTTATTTTTTAAAGATTTTATTTATTTGACAGAGAGAAACACAGCCAGAAAGGGAACACAAGCAGGGGGAGTGAGAGAGGGAGAAGCAGGCTTCCCGCTGAGCAGGGAGCCCGATGTGGGGCTCAATCCCTGGTCTCCAGGATCATGAGCTGAGCCGAAGACAGTCGCTTAACCAACTGAGCCACCCAGGCGCCCCTCTCTCTCTCTCTCCTTTTTTTTTTTTTTTAAAGATTTTATATTCATTTATTTGAGAGCAAGCAAGGGGGGTGGGTGGAAGGAGTAAAGGGAAAGGGAGAGAATCTCAAGGAGACTCCCCGCCTAGCAGGGAACCAGCCAGGGAGCTAAACCCCACAACTCAGATCACTATCCCATCCAAAATCAAGAGTCAGATGCTCAACTGACTGAGTGCCCTCAAGCACCCCTATCTTTCTCTCTTTTTTTAAATAAATAAATCTTAAGATTTATCTATTTTAGAGAGGGAGTGAGAGAGAGAGAGCAGTGGAAAGGGCAGAGGAAGAAGGAAAGAAAATCTCCAGAAGACTCCCTGCTGAAGGAGGAGCCCCAGGAGGAGCTTGATCTCAAGACTCCAAAATTACAACCTGAACAGAAACCAAGAGTCTGAGGCCTAACTGAGCCACCCAGGTGGCTTTTCTGATTCTAACATTGAGCTTTGGTTCTCAGACCAGATATATTGCAAACGGAGATAAAAGTAATTGGCGCGTAGTATTTACCCTACAATATCAAAACTTATATGTCTTACTAGGTTCCCAGTAACAGTATTCACTACAATAACACACGTGCGGAACCTATTAATGTTAATGAAAACTGATTTTGTAGCCCAGAACTATTTACATTTTTCCGGAGATGCTTCCTGATAAGGACAAGGCCTCACCCAAGATACTTTCGGTGTCCCTCAGATGATACAACTTTCCCATTCTACCTAACCTAAACAGGTATACTAAAGTGATCTACAGCACCAACTCTTTCATTCATTCTTTATCCGAGTTCTTTTCTCTCCTGTGTTTCCGTTCCTTCTGGATTCAGAGTTGGTCACTTAAGATCCAGCCGGCAGGATCCGGTTGCTAAGATACAAGACGCTGGGAGGGTGGGGACGCTGCACTGCGACTAGCCGGGGAGTAAAAGCGAGAGGGGGAAGGGGAAGGCGGGGCGCAGCGGCCACTAGCCTCAGCCGCTTGTCTGGCCACCCGCCCCAGTCCAGCAGGAGCTCGTTGTTCATTGGCTCCGCCGCTGTGGCGCTGGCCTGTGATTGGTGGAGCGGCGTAGGTGTCGGGGTTACCCGGCTCGCGGGAGGGGCGGCCTGCGTGGGCGCAGTGGCAGGGCTTGCGGGCCGGGTAGCTGGAGCTTCATGGCGCTAGCGCTGGCTGTGCCGGCCGCTGCAGGTGACCGAGGCGCAGCGAAGGCCGCGGCGGCCCGGGACAGGTGAGCGAGACGCCGTGGGGCCTCGGGTGCGGGCGGGGGACGGGAAGTGTGGCAAGGGTCGGTACCGCTGGCAGTCAGCGGCCTCCCGGTCCGGGCCCAGGTCCGGCTAGCCCAAACGCCCGCGAACGTCCCCGCGCGCAGCCTGCACTTCTCAGGCCCTGTCAGCCTCGGGTCCCCGCCGCCGGTCCCGCCCGCGCACCAGCTGGGGGAACCCCGGCGTCTGCCCGCCAGGCCGCGCCCGGTGTCTCTGCCTGCATCTTCCCTCAGCCTCGCCTCACTGCCCTGCGCCTTTGTCCGCTCCCCACCGGCTCTGCGCCCGGGGAGTTTCTGCCCCCACGGGGGAGGCGGGGACACCACAGGCTGGGGAATCCTGAGGACGCGCCTGGAAGGGACCCCCTGAGCCGAAGGTTTGCAGGGCTTTGATCTCTTCGTCCTGGGCTTCAGATGTGATTTTATTTTCTCCTTCACCATGAAAGCCAAGTGCCTCGATTCCCCTTTGTGGTCAGGAAGCCTGGGCATATCCCCTGGGATAACTCTATTTAATACTCTCCCACCCCTCTGTTATGCCGTAGGCCTTTGGAGCCCAGGAAGACACAATCCCAGGACCCTGGTTTCAATACCTCAGTGGAAGGCAGAGGCCCCACAATAAATATTTTAGAAATTTTAAATGAATCTTTTTGGAAGTGAAGAAAAAAATGACACCCAAGTCCTTGCCCTGAATTCTGTATTAGACTGTTTTCTACTGAGGTCCAAACAAATTATAATAAAATACCCTGTGTCCTAACATACATCTTAAATTGTGTGGTATGAAAAGTGATGATGTGCTGGGCATATAGCTGGAGAACAATAAAGCTTTTAAAATCTATTTTCAGTTGGGCTCAAGGAAGTGTTTTTACAATTATTAAACTGCATTTTATTAAACTAAAATTATTAAATTGGCCCTTGAAAATGCAGGGGTTAAGGGTACTGGTCCCCCACAGTCAAAAATACTTGTATAACTTTCCACTCCCCGAAAACTTAAGTACTAATAGCCTACCCTTGACCAGAAACTTTACTGATTATGAACATAAACAGTCTATTAACACATATTTTTGTATATGTACTATATACTATATTCTTAGAATAAAGTAAGCTAGAGAGAAGAAAATGTTATTAAGAAAATCATAAGGAAGAGCAAATACATTTACAGTACTGTACCAAAAAAAGTCTGGGCATAAGTGGACCTGCACAGTTCAAACCTGTGTTGTTCAAGGGCCACTTCCCTCCGTAAGTAACAGCTATTACATGTTCTTCCTTGGTTCCTCCCTCCATGGCTCCTCTCTGCTTTGGCTCTCAGCAAATGATAGTAAAGTTAATCTGTTTGGTTGCCAGTATCCCTCACCAGACCATAAATTCCTTGAGGATGGGGACCATGCCATATTTATTGACTTAGCATATATCACTAAATGTTTATTGAACTACATCTATTTGGAAAGCCATCTAGAGCCTTTTTTTTCTTTTTTAAGATTTCATTTATTTGAGAGAGAGCTTGTGTGATTGGTGGGGGGAGCGGGAGAGGGAGAAGCAGACTCCCTACTGAGAAGGGAGCCCCTTGTGGGGCTCAATCCCCAGACCCCAAGGTCATGACTTGAGCCAAAGGCAGATGCTTAACCGACTGAGCCACCCCCGCGCCCCTTATTTATGTATTTTAGAGAGAGCATGCAAGGAGGAGGAGAGGAATTGGCCCTGAGGGAAAAGGAGAGAAGCAGACTGAGATCATGAATGGAGATGAAATCAAGAGTTGGAGCCAACTGACTGAGCCACTCAGGCACCCCTAGAGCCTTTTTTTCTTGGTGATTCTATTGCCTAAGCATCTTGGACACCCTTGGTAGCTGGATATGTTATTCAAGGGCTCCTGGATTGAACTAGAGGAGGATGTGGTGGGTGGGGAGCCAGGTAAGAAAGCAAGAGAAGCCTCCATTGTTCAGGAGTGAGAGAGAGAGAGAGAGAGAGAGTAGATGCTTTGGCTTTTTATATTTGAATGGCAGAGTGTGCTTGGGTGGGGGTAAGGATTAAATCTTCTCGGGTCAATTGTCATGTTTCTTCTGAAGATAAGGAAGAAAAGAGCACTCCAAAAAAAGTTGCTTCAAACATATAGAAATAATACTAATTATAATTGTTAATAAAATGTCTCACCATTTATAACTAATAATCACATGGCACAATGACAATGATTATGCTTATCCTATACTGTCAGATTAACTTGTTTTTAAGTTTCATTTGATTACACTAGTAAAAATTAAATATACTCATCCTCCATTGTTTGTAGCATGGACATTCACTCACAGAAGAATAAAGCAAATATTGCGTAGGAGTAGAATGAAATTACAGTTCTTTTCAACCAGGATATATTTTGTTGTTGTTGTTTTAGTTAAACTCTACCATCCATGAATTGCTAATCAAGGTATAAATCAAACGCACTTAGGGATTTTTTTTCCTGGAAGGATATACATTATTCAACTTTCCCCCAATGCTTTATTATGAAATATTTTAAACATAGAGCAAAGTTAAAAAAAAAAGTTAGTGAACCCCTATATACCCACCACTTATATTCTATCATTAATATTTTATTATACTTTTTTATCAGATAATTTATCCATCTGTCCATCCTATGTGTCTACCCATCCATCAATCCATAATATTCAAATGCTATAATATTTGAAGAGATTTGAACTATATATTCTATTTATTTTAGGTCAGTTTTATTTTTCCTTTACAGGTAGCATATAATCAGGAATAAATTTTAACTGATTTATAATGTTCTAAAAACTCTTGGATTACAGATGTAAATATATCTATTTGTCCTTATTTCTAGTTCTAAAAGATGAGTCGTGGATATTCAGAGAACAACAATTTCTTGAACAATAACAACCAAATGGTGTTGGACATGATCCTTTATCCATTAATTGGAATCCATCAGACCATCAATTGGGAAACTGTGGCAAGGCTTGTGCCTGGATTAACACCCAAAGAGGTAAATAACTGTCCCCTAGATTGCTTCTGGGAAAATCAGAAAATGAACAGTTTCAAGAAACGGCTCCTAAGAAAGGAAGAAAATTTTTGAGTTTTACAAATTCATATGCATGAATACTGAATGTGTATATGATATGATTTGACTAGATACAAACTACATAAATTATATATTAACCCACCTGGTATGTTTATATTCAGTTGTTTATATAACAACTGAAAATTCACTAATATCTAATTTTAACAGAACTGATACTGTAAAATTATATATTATTATAAAATCATTAAAGCCCTGGGGCACCTGGGTGGCTCAGTTGGTTGGGCGACTGCCTTCAGCTCCGGTCATGATCCCGGAGACCCGGGATCGAGCCCCACATAGGGCTACCTGCTTGGCGGGAGGCCTGCTTCTCCTTCTCTCGCTCCCCCTGCTTGTGTTCCCTCTCTGGCTCTGTTTCTCTCTGTCAAATAAATAAATAAAATCTTTAAAAAAAAATTATTAAATCCCTAATGCTACGCTTCTCAAACTTGAATAAGGGACATAACTTTTTAAAGGAAAAACCTTGAAAACTCCCAGTGTTGTCTTAAATTATTTTTATAATAAATTAAATGTGCACTAACAATACTAGTTGTAAACACACCTATACACACTTAACCAAATTTACATATCATGGACACAAATGAAAACTAAAAACAACAAAATTCAATCTAAAAATAGTTATTTAATTTGGTAAGAAATAACATTTTGATGAAATGAAATTGCTGATTACTAAGCAAATATTGTATGGTCAGTTGTGGCACATAATTTTTTGCATTCAGCCTGTATTGCCATGTGCCTTCAAAGACTTCGTTCTTTTTCCACTTTTCTCTATTTAACCTACTCTGAAGCCTTGCATTGCACCATGACGTAATGTGCCTTCCCTTGACAACAATGCCTCTCTCCTCTACTGAGTCCCTTCCCTATCTTTTCAGTTTTAAAAATTAACCTTAGACAATTAAAATATTTCTTGGTACAACTTAATTGTAAACAAAAAAGCAAATAGGCACTGAAAAACTCTGTCATCCTGATGATTTAGGTGATTTTATTAATTTTATGCTCAGAATCAAAACTTAAAATCTAAAAATTCTTACATTCTTTGATTTCTGGTAATTCATCCATGAAACCTACTTTGAGAAACACCTCAGAATTTTTTCAGTGAATAGGAACTCTAAAGTGGGTGAATCACCTCAGAGTTCTCTAGAAGTAGAAGTAACATTAGTGATTTTTCCCCTGGTAGATTTTTTTTTTTTTAACAGGGAGAGAAAGAGAGAAAGAGAGGGAACACAAGCAGGGGTTGTGGAATAGGGAGAAGCAGGCTTCCTGCTCAGCAGGGAGCTTGATGTGGGGCTGGATCTTGGGACCCTGGATCATGACCTCAGTGGAAGGCAGATGCTTAACGACTGAGCCACTCAGGCGCCTCTACCTAGTGATTTAAAGCATATTCACCATTGCCCTGGTCCATCATATACACTAAATACTTGCAGAAAGTTCCATCTTTGTTTTGTTTTTAAGATTTTATTTATTTGGGAGAGAGCAAGAGTGAGAGAAAGCAGCAAAAGCAGGGTGAGGGGCAGAGAGAGGGAGAAGCAGACTCCCTGCTGAGGGAAGTGAGGCTCCATCCCAGGCCCTGGGATCCTGACCTGAGCCCAAGGCAGACACTTAACTGACTGAGGCTCCTAGGTGCCCTCACCATCCTCTTGCAGCTGAGAAAACCAATACCCACAAGAAATTACTTGCCCTCCGTTATATTATAGTCTTTGTGAAATGATGAGGGAACTTTTTTTTCACTACCTAATTTATACTTTTTCAAACCTTTTGGTTAAATTTTGAAACTTGTTAGGTTTTCATGGGATGAACCCGTGAATTCAACTACTGTTCTTTTTATTGTGAATATCTTCAAACATATAGAAAAGTTGAAAGAAGAGCACTACACCCCTATATCCTTCTGTAGATGCCCTATTTGCTTCATCTGTTTATGTTTTTTTCTGTGATACTTAAAAGTAAGTGTCAGGCACCGTGACACTTCACCGCATAGACTACAGCATACATCTAAAATAAGGACATTATTTCATAACCACAGTACCATGGTTGAACCCAAGAAATTAACAGTAACTCTATCATATCATCTAATATTCACTGTGTATCCAAATTCACCCAGGTGTTGAATTATTTTTTTTTAACTAAACTACAACTAATGTGAATCAGATTATATCTGAGTAGTATCACTTTTTAAATAATTCTTTAAATATTTATTTATTTATTTATTTGAGAGAGAGAGCACATGCTTGTGCACACAAGAAGGGGCAGAGGAAAAGAATCTCTAGCAGACTCCCTGCTGAGTGTGGAGCCACTGCAGTGCAGGCCTCAATCTTAGGACCTTGAGATCTTGACCTGAACTGATCAAGAGTCAGATGCTAAAAAAAAAAAAAAAAAAAAAAAAAAAAAAAAAAAAAAAAAAAAAAAAAAAAGAGTCAGATGCTTAGCCAACTGAGCCACCCAGGCACCCATAATAATTTTTTATTACTTAACAAAACGTGTCCTTAAAGAACACACACACACAAAGGAAATAAATGAAAAATCATAATGATAAGTCTGACCCTATCTAAAGTAAGTTGTTAATACATTGTAGATATCCTTCCAGATACTTTTCTATTATATAAGAATTGTTAAGATGGACGTTTGCTGCTTTTTCACTTAGCATATTATAGCATCTTTATGTGTCAGTTAATAGACTTCTGCAATGTTTGAGCTATATCATAATTTATTAAAGCAGTCCCTTTTGTTGGGTATATAGGCTTATATTGTCAAGTTTTGGCTACTACAAATACCACTATTAAAATATCTTATTC
>PITA01009879.1:0-25814 GCA_004023965.1 Spilogale gracilis
CCCTCCAAGTCCCTCAGTTTGTTTCTGTATTCAAAGTCTCTGTTGTTTCGTTTCCCTCCCTAGATTACCCTAGTTCCCATTTGCTTTCCTTCTGCCACTGTTAGGGGCCCCTTTTGATTGCTTGGTTCTGGTGGCCAGCAGGGCTTTGCTTGCAGTTCCACAGGACTGTACATATTTTCATATTTTTAAAGTTGATGTCTGAGGGTCTGGCTTCCAATCAGCCTGATCTAGGCACAAAGGTCCTTTGGGACACTGACAGGTCTTGGCACACCCTCAGCTATGGGATCTATTAGAAGTATAATAAGCTGCTTGAAAAAAAAAAAAGAAGTATAATAAGCTGCTTGGACAAGCACAAAGTTTTGAGAGACAACAAAGAGCTAAAGCAGGGTTGAAACACAGGTTTCATCTCGTACATGAGTCCACTCCTTCTAAGACTAGGTGAGGTAGTTATTTCATTTACTGTATAGAAACCAACACAGAAAGTCAAGCAAAATGAGGAAACAGGAATATATCCCAAATGAAAGAACAAGAGAAAACTTCAGAGAAAAAACCTTAATGAAAGGAAGATGTGTAATTTACTTGACAATGATTCAAAGTTATGGTCATAATGATGTTCACCGAGAAGACTGGAGAACACAGAGCAAAGTACAACAAAGAGATGGGAGACATAAGAAAGTATCAAATAGGGGAGCCTGGATGGCTAAATCAGTTAAGTATCTGCCTTTGGCTCAGGTCATGATCCCAGCATCAGGCTCCCTGCCCAATGGGCAGTCTGCTTCTCCCTCTCCTTCTCCCCCTCCCCCTGCTCATGCTCTATCTCCCTCTCAAATAAATAAATAAAATCTTTAAAAAAGAGAAAAACAGAAAGTATCAAATAGAAGTCACAGAGTTGAAGAATTTTAATCTAAACTGAAAAGTATACTAGAAGTGTTCAATAGCAGACTAGATGAAGCAGAAGAAAGGATCAGTCAACTCAAAGACAGAGCAGTGGAACTCAATCAGAGCAACAAAAAAAAAGTGAAAAAAAGTTAAGATAGCTTAAGGGATCTATAGGACATAACAAACATACTGTCATTCACATAGAGAAGAAGAGTGACAGAAAATAGCAGAAATCTTATTTGAATAACTAATGACTGAAAGGTTTCCTAACTTGGGGAAGGAAAGAGATATCCAGATCCAGGAAGCCCAGAGAGTTGTAAATAGAGAAACCCAAAGAAACCAATACATTATACTTAAAATGCCAAAGTCAAAAACAAGCAGAGAATAATAAAAGCAGCAGAAGAAAAACAATTTGTTACATGCAAGGGAACCTTATAAAACTATCAACAGATTTTTTTCAACAGAAACTTTGCAGACCAGAAGAAAATGGCACGATATATTCAAAATGCTGGAAGAAAAAAAAACCTTCCAACCAAGAGTGATAATAAGTTTCATTCAGAAGTAAAGGATAGATAAAGAATTTTCCAAACAAGCAAAAGCTAAACATCATCACTAAACTGGCTTTATAAGAAACGTGAAAGGGACTTTTTAAAGCTGATAGGAAAGGGTGCTAAATAGTAATAAACAAATATGGAAAGATAAATATTACTGGAAAGGTAAACATATAGTAAAGTTAGTGGGTTAATCACCTGTAAAAATAGTATAAATGATAAAAGACAAAAGTAGTAAAAGTAACTATAATGACAATAATTAGTTAAGGGATACACAAGATAAAAAGTTGTAAAATGTGACATCAAAATCATAAAACTTGTGTGTATGTGTGTGTGAGAGAGAGAGAGAGAGAAAGAGAGACAGACAGAGAGGGTAATACAGTTGAACCCCTATTTTAAAATTGAAAACTTGGGATGGGGTGGATGGTTTCTTCCAGCTTAGTCAGTTGAGCATTGGGAACAGTTGATTTCCTAATTCCTGGAATGATGATATTGCCAACTGGAGAAAGAGTAGGTGTTAAGGTCAATGGGCAGAGACCATGACTGTTTACTAACTGTTGAATCTGCATTGCCTGCATATGTAGATATCCAATAAGAGCTTTTTTTTTTTTTTTTAAAGATTTTATTTATTTGACAGAGAGAAACACAGTCAGAGAGGGAACACAAGCAGGGGGAGTGAGAGAAGGAGAAGCAGGCTTCCCGCCGAGCAGGGAGCCCGATGTGGGACTCGATCTCGGGTCTCCGGGAACATGACCTGAGCCGAAAGCAGTCGCTTAACCAACTGAGCCACCCAGGTGCCCCCCAATAAGAGCTTTTTGAATGCTAAACAACTGAGGATGGGCTAGGCAGCAAAATACAATTTCCAATTCAGAGCTAGCTCTACTTACAGCACTGAGCTATGACCAAAATGTTCATTATCAGTGTACATTTGGAGAAACCACAAAGAAAACTAAATTCAATTACAGTTTCCACTGGTGTAAAGGGTGAGGATTCCAACACTCCAGCCTACTATTGACAGGTTAGATCACTTAATGACATACTCAAAGAGCATGACTTACATCGAAAGCTCCATATGTTAAACAAAAGTCTTTTCTCAATGGAACTGATGTCTATTGTATTGATGTTGCCCTACCTAACAATAACTGACTTCCCCAGTGGATCCTAACATTCCTTATTTTTCCCCTTACTCCTGGTCTCTACCATCATCACTCTTCCCATATGCCAGTGGCAGTTTTCTGTGGGTCCAGATATAAGATCAAACCCCAGGAAAAACTAAGGAAAAGCAGGGATTGTGTTATTGGCACACATTGCTCTCACATTGACAGAGTGGAACCTCAGCTCCACCCCCAGAGAGCCAGTTTAACTGGATGTTCCATAACAAGGCTGCTCAATGGGCTGGACGCATCCCAGGAAGGGTGGGGAGAGTTACAAAAGCCATCTCTGCCCTTTGTCCAACTCAGCCAGTAAGCAGCAGAGGAGGTTGTTTTTCCTAAACTTCAGTTCTCAAAATATAAGAACTTCTACCCTCAGAATTTAATAATATTGTTTTGCCCACGATTATATTTTTGGGGGGGTTCAAAACATTTAGGCCAAGTATCTTTGAGGTTAGCTACATATTTGCCACTTAATTCTTTAAGTTCCTAATTCATGGGAAATTGGGAGTCATTGCTGTAATTTTTTAAGGAAGCTTTAATATGTCTCATCATAATAACCATATTGTATCTTAAATGATTGTTTGGCAATGTTAAGATTGAGAGTTCCAATATGCATGTCTCAACAAAATAAATCATAATTAGATATAATTTTTTCCTTCTTTATTTTTCTGATGCCTGCCTTCAGAAATGAAGCTCAACACTATGGCACTTGACTTCCATTAACATTTGGATGAACCATACTGACGTCTCATTTGGTAGCTTCCAAAGTGACTCAAAGACAGCTAATATTTCCTTTAGTAAACATTTAATTATTAGTTAAAGAATTGAAGAATTTTAGTATTAGTAATACTCTAGGGTTTGCTTGGATGCTTCACTTAGTAGATGTGGAAACTATGTTTTCAAAAAGTTAAACAATTTCTTGCAGACCACATTGCTGGGAGATGGCAGAATTAGGACCAAAATGTAAGAATCTTGACTCTCAAAACCAGTCTTTTTCTCTACACCACTGATTCTCAAAGTGTTGTTCAGAAACCCTGTAGTTTCTCAAGGTCCTTTCAGAGGGCCAATGAGGTAAAGATTATCTTAATAATACTAAGATACTATTTGCCTTTTTCACTTTCATTCTTTCACAGGTTATGGTGGAATTTTCCCAAGAGTTACATGACATGATATTGCAACAGATGGAATTCCAAGACAGGTATGAGAATCCGATTGCCCTTTGTTATGTCAGGCATGAAAGGATTTGCTAAAATGTAAAACAATATTATTCTCACTAATTGTTTTGAAAATAAATAGTTATTTTTGTAACAATATATCATTTGTATTAACATATATTAGGCTTATCGTTTTTATTTTAAAATAAATAGCGTCAATAAAATAAATAAATAAATTTCTAAAACTTTTTAGTTGTAATTTTTATCTGTGTGTGTATGTGGATAAATCCAACATTAATAAAAGTCTTTGGAATCCTCAATAATTTTTAAGAGTGTAAATGGGTTCCAAGTCCAAAAGTTGGAGAAGTGCTGCCCTATACCATGTTGGTTGGAGATAAATATGGATCAAGATAGGCATATAATAGCTCCAGAAAATCTTCTTTAAAAAGCATCACATTATTTTGCATTTTACAAGTTGTATCAGTCAGGATCATTGCAGAAGATAGCACACTCTGATGGGATCACTCCGGGAATTTTCATGGAGGGCCTATTCAAAAAGTGTGATCAGAGTTGAGGGAAACCAAGAAGGGAGGGTGAAGCACCTGTGATTATCAGGAAGGCTTTACCACGTCTGGGTTAGAAGAGGCAAAGACAAAAGGTGGTTCCTGGAAATAATTACTCCTGTAGCTATAGGAAATGGCTGCCTTGAGGAGCTGTGAGCCTGGTGGGGGTGGGTCCAGATTTTTGGGGTTCTAGTTCTAACACTTACATAATCTGCAGTACCTTATTAGGGAAAAGAACACAAAACAACCTTTATTTCTTTAAAAGAAATCACAAGTTACAAACTTGAATAATCTGGTAAGTACCACACACATCATAAAATCCTGGGAAGTGTGTATTTTATATGATAATAAACATATTTTTGATAATGGCATTTGAAATTTGTGAACTGTCAAATTTGAGGAAAGCAACACCAACTTTATTTTATTTAGGATTTGTAAGATTTCAGGACATTTCAAATTTTTTTGTATCATGGCTAATTCTAAGTACTTGAATTGATGATGTTTATTAAGGATTCTTTTTATTTTAAAAGAGTTTATTTATTTATTTGACAGAGAGAGAGATCACAAGTAGGCAGAGAGGCAGGCAGAGAGAGGAGGCAGCAGGCTCCCTGCCGAGCACAGAGCCCAACATGGGCCTCGATCCCAGGACCCTGAGATCATGACCTGAGCCGAAGGCAGAGGCTTAACCCACTGAGCCACCCAGGTGCCCTGTATTAAGGATTCTTGCGGTGATACTATATTTTGAATTTTACATCATCTTCAAACTAGCAAAAATTTAATAAGAACCTAAGTGACTGTGATTGGGGAAGAGTATTTCAGGCCAAGGGAAGACATGGACTATGCAAGGAAGTTTCAGCAAAGGCAAGAAAAGAATTCTAGCTTAGTAGAGGGAAGAGTACAGGTAAGGCAGTAGTGGGAGATAAGACCCAGGAACAAGACCACAAAAGTGTGCTGGAGCCTGAGGGAGGTGGGGAAGGAGTGTCAAATGTTGGCAAGAGGATGAAGAATCAAAGGCTCATTAATGATCACTAGACATGGGAAAGGCAATACAGATCCTTACTATTAGAATCAGACGTTAACTCTGCCACTTTCTAGCCTGTGAAACCTTAGGAACAATAACCTAACTATACATGGAAGAGACTATGAACCACCATAATTAAATTCCACTAAACCCAATTAAATGAATCTCCAACTCAGTGTCTCTTTAGCTGGATGCTAAAAATAACCACAGCCACTCCAATGACACGTGATAAAAGGATAGTATGATGGAAGGGAATTCAGGATGGAAAGAATATAACAATGGTTATATTCAATTCTAACTAAAATATCTTACTTTTTAATTTGATGAAAATACATTACATGTAAATACATGGTGAGGACTCCTCCCAGAAGTTTGGCAGAAACTCCAAAGTTTAAGACTCATCAGCATTAGCTTTGCAGCTGAGGTATGAATGTCTTGGCCTCTCTCTCCTCCTAACTTCCTAACTCATGCCAGCCCCGCTCCCTTCTCCCCCCACCCCCCGACTGGCTGAACCCATCAAGGAGCCAGGGTATCATGGGACCAAGTAGATGATGAAGTCAAGATTTCTGAGTATAGATAGAGAAGTGTGGAGAGTGGATCTGGAGGAGAAAACAGCAAGTGTCTACTTTTCAAGCAGAGGAGCTAATCGATGACCTGGAAAGATACTGCAATTAATCCAACTCATAGTGAGGACTAGAAAGAATCTAAAGTCCTACCACTGAACAGCAGAGATCTGGGAAAACAAAGAGACATATGCAGCAGTAGGTCTAGGAGATGGGAATCTATATGGAATGACTGGATAAACCATGTATGTTATTGGATACTTGACAGTTCTTTTTGGGTACTGTTTTTCTCTTTCTTCTGGTGATCACTGCGACTCAGCAAAAATCTCTGATAGCTCTCAACAGCAACTTTCACCTCTATGAACTTGAAATACTTTCTCACAACATCTATTTATGTTGTTGTTTCTGCCAAAAGTTGAAAAGCTTGGGAGGAACCCAGGAGAAATGAGAGATAACATGAGAGAGAAAAGGAAAGTAGAGAAATGAGAAGAGGGGCCAGCCAGCACTAAGGAGAAGTCGCTGCATGGATCAGACATATCAGTGTGTTGTTATGAACAGCACTGGACTCAGGTGGTGGTAAACCAGTGGCATACCACTCAGCCAGCAAAGAAGTGTAAAGAACCATCTTATAATGTGAGAACCACTTGAGTCATATATTATGTTATAGTCCTCCATCATCTATGGTATGTTATACTCAAATGGCAGAGCAGCATATTGCCTTCAAGAAACAAATCATCCTGAGAAATGCATTCAAAATTCCTTTTCTTGAAAAGCAAGTCAGAAATATTAGAAACAAAGTTTGTGCCAAATATTAGAAGGCAAAATGTACTTGAAAAAAGAAAACATGGGTGGTTTAATTTATTTATATCCAATGTCACCCTGTCACATATCGGTGAGCCATGTGTCCCTGGGTGTCTGCAACAAGATGGTAAAATTTTTCCCCCTCTTTATGTGCGCCCATTAATGCTACTGATGTTGAGAAGATGGATATAATGGAGTACCTGGTAGGACCAGTGGTTTTTGTTTGTAAGACAGTGAAATGTCATTTAAAAGGTGCTACTAGTATTTGTTTTTGGAAGTGAAAATTTTCATTTACTTTGGGTTAGATGTGTTGGAAAGGCTTTTGAATGGACTCCCTAATTTATGGTAATACTCTAGATTAAGATGTCAAATGTTATATTTAGGAGTATAATTTGAGCCCATCTTTAAAACCATGTTGCTACAGACATATTTTTTGCCCTTAAAGCTTGAATTTTAATGCTCTATGCCTCAAAATGACGTCTTAGAAGATGTTTATACCTTTTTGTCTAAACCGATAGGAGCTTAAACCTGATTTGGACCGGAGACAAGACCATGTGAGGACAGACCACAGTAAAGACGTAGCTGTCCTCAAAAGCTCACCCTCCACTGAACAGAGGGTATTCAATATTAACACTAACCAACTTTGGGAAATTAACTATAGCTTATTATAATTTGTCTGAGTCGTAAATTAGCTTATACTCCTTGTGGGGAGGAGGAAATGATTTTCCCCTTAAGGAAACATTTTTTTTTCCCACCATTGATCATCCTGGAATAGAAAAGGAGGCTCAGATCATGGGAGGGAAGGATTTTTTCCCCTTTTTGGGAGGCCAGGACATCAAGGTTGAGTGTGCTCTTTGCTATAGGGAGAGCTTGGGGGTGCTAGGCAGGACCAGTAGGTCTATTTTAAATCTGGGGCTCCAAGTTGGAGCACGATTTGAAATTACTGTCACCAATGTATGAACCAGGGTATAATAGTAAAAGCAACTTTTTTTTGTTTCTCTAAATCTAGGTGTAGCCCTTCCCTACTCCTGGATGAAAACTTGGACAGTCAATAGTTACAGATAACAAAATGTTATGGTCATTTTAAGTTGTAAATTCAGCTTCAATGTAGTATATAAGTTTTTTCTCTTCTCCCAGCTAGGGTCTACTGCAGATAAGAATATACCATCTAGGAGAGATTGGAGTTTCTTCTCTCTTTCTTCCTCCTCTATCTGCCAGTTGTTCCATTAATCCCATTTGTGTGGAAGCAAGAGGAGGGAAGACAGGTCATGGAGATCAGAATGGCCTTTCTTGGCCAGTACTATTGTGGTATTGCTTTGGGCATTCTGGACCTGGTAGACATTAAACTTGGGGCTCTATCTCACAACCCCAAGATCATGACCTACACAGACATCTTTCTTCCATGGGCACTTTTATAGGTTCTTCTTGCTTCCCTTCTAGATCCCTCTGAATGTTGCTCCTTGATGTAGCTCTCACAGATTCCCACCCAGCCCTGAGCATTCATGCAGTCATTTTTGTGGTTGGCAGTGGGTATATTACTTTCTAGAAACAGCTTCTAATATACTGTCACAGACTACTCTCTCACACATGAGTGAGGTATCTGTGTCTTGTGTTCTTGAACTTGATGGAACACATATCAGGTTCTTTGCTGGTTGATGGAACACACATCAGGTTATCTGCTGGGGCCCCATGGAGTCTCTCTCACAGGCTTTACTTGTTTATTGTAATCTTCCCCAGCCCTCCTCTCTCATCACTTAGTGTGCAGTTAAAAATAAAATCTATTGGAGAGAGAGCGAGAGAACACACAGAGATAGGGACAGAGTAGGGAGTAGGGACAGAGGGACAGGGAAAAAGAGAATCCCAAGCAGACTCCCTGCTAAGCACAGAGCTAGACTTGGGGCTCTATCTCACAACCCCAAGATCATGACCTACACAGACATCAAGAGTTGGATGCTCAACCAACTGAGCCACCCAGGTGCCCAATTTAATATGCACTTAAAAAAAAAGGACTGGGCACCTGGGTAGCTCAGTGGGTTAAAGCCTCTGCCTTCGGCTCAGGTCATGATCTCAGGGCCCTGGGATCGAGGCCCGCGTTGGGCTCTCTGTTCAGCAGGGAGCCTGTTTCCTCTGCTCTCTATGCCTGCCTCTCTACCTACTTGTGATCTCTCTCTTTCTGTCAAATAAATAAGTAAAATCTTTTAAAAAAGGATTAATTTATTTCTCTTAGACAGAGAGAGAGAGCACAAGCAGGAAGGGGAGAGGGAGATAGAATCTGAAGCTGACTCCACACTGAGCCCAGAACGTGACTCTGGGCTCGATCTCATGAGCCTGAGATCATGACCTGAGCAGAAACCAAGAGTCAGTCGCTCAACCTACTGCACCACCCCGGTGTCCCTTAACATGCACTTTTTAAAAAAATCTGAAAACTAACATCTTTCTTCAATTATTGACCATTCTATAGAATATTCCATTCTATTCTTCTATAGCCCAAAAAAATGTATATTAGAGTGCTTTAAACTAGCCCCTATGTCTCTTAGTTTTCCATTCATTTTTAACATCTTCACTGTTCTGTGTTATACTATCAGTAAATTCTTGCACTAGCTTCCAATATTCATGAATTATTTCTTTGACTTTGTCCACCCTAGGGTCCAGGCCATCCTTGCCTTGCATGGTATCATGTTAAGAAATTTGTGCGTATTGGGCATCTGGGTGGTTCAGTGGCTTAAGCCTCTGCCTTCGGCTCAGGTCATGATCTAGGGTCCTGGGATTGAGGCTTGCATCGGGCTCTCTGCTCAGCAGGGAGCCTACTTCCTCCTCTCTCTCTGCCTGCCTCTCTGCCTACCTGTGATCTCTCTCTGTGTCAAATAAATAAATAATATTAAAAAAAAAAAAGAAATTGTGCACATCTAACTGTGTCCTCAATGATCACAGAAGAATGCAAGTGAAGACACAGTTCTGATGTGCATAAGTTGGGTTAACACTACACTGTGCCAAGTGAGGACTGCCTGTATATCTAGTTCACCTTATGTTTCTATTTCCAGGACTATCAATACAGGATTTCTAATTGGTTCTTTTCCATGCCCATTGGTTCTGAATTTAAGTTACCCCTTTCTTACATTTTCTTATCTTTTTAAAAGTATATTATTGATTGACTTATTTTCTTGAATTTCTGAAATGTACTTATTTTAAAGTAATTTTGATAGTAGAATATCTGTTGCATTGTATAAGCAGTGAATTACTTTCTCCATTATTGAGTTCATTGTCTGGTTATTTCTACTCATTCTCATTATATGCCCTGAAAATTTTATTTGAACATTTATCCTGATTAGAAGTTTCTTCTCTCCTTTGCTCTGTCCTAAGTCTATCATGTTCAGGAAGTTTTGAAACTACCTTCCACTAGTTTCAGGGCCTGCAATCAAGAACTAGGTGTGCAATAGTAAGTTCAGGGTGCTTGTCCTATAGCGATAGGATCCAGTCATTCAGCCAGCGCAGAACTTGTCAGCTCTTGTCCACATAGCATTTTCTGCCTCCTCCAACCACCACATGTACTTTACAATAACTCCTTTCCCTGTGGGTAAGCTCTGGCCCAATTCCCATTCATACTGTGAGGTGGATATGGTTTTCTGCTATGCATGGGGTGCTTTTGGTTCCTGTTGTCCAGCTCTGCCTCTCTACTTAAAGGAGATTATCCAAAGCATTATCAAGCTACTTGAGCTAACTTTGACATAAGGACCCCTGATGGTGTTCAGTTCTCTCAGATCTGGGTATAGCTCCACATGGCTAGATGAATTGCCACAAATAGATGTCCAATCATCCCAATACACCAATACAGAATAGTATAGAAGGAAAGAATAACTATAATAAAAACAGTTTAAACTCATTTAGAATAAGGCAACATAGGAAACATTACACAGTGGCTTCTGTTCCATAGCATGCACATCTTTACAGACAGGAATTATAAGATTTCTTTTTCTTGAGCAAGCTCATCTGGTTACTAATGGTGTCTTCTCTGGAGGGTACTCCTTGTCCATTCACAAATGTGGCCATATCTAAAAAGGACTTTCAAGTGGTGCCATGAGTGTGAGCAGCCCTGATAGGGACCAGGACCACCTCAAAATAACTCCTGCCCCAGAGAGAGGGGAGATAACCACACACACCAGTTTGACTGTCACCCCAGCAGTGGGCTGGGGGCAGACAGCTGGTCTAATTGCAGGCCCCACCCATGAATGAAAGCCCCACAGGGGATAACACAGGGAGAGCACCTTGCAGTTCAGTGCCACCACAGCTCTGGCAAATGCCTGGTCTGACCCAACTCAAGCCAAGATGTGTCGGGGACGGTGCGTGATCCACCCCTCCCACCATGCCCAAGCCACCGGAAAACTTTGGTGGAGGTACCTGTGAATGTGAAATGAAAGCCCCTCTGGGCTTTCCCTACCAAGAATCCGGAAAGCCACATACCCTGTGGGTCAGGGCAATATGTCTTTTGTGTGCTTATTCAAGACACATAGTTTTATTTAATCCTCCTCCCAGTAATCATATCTCTGTATCTCTTATCTGCATTTCTTGATCCCTGTGCCTCAATGGTCTCAACTTCTGTGAGTTTAAGCAATCACTCTGTACCCTGCAGTAACAATACTAATCCTGTCTCTAGGATGGGTGCAAAAGCAGTTAAAGATTTAACTGCACCACCCAACTTCCTCACTTTTAAATAATGAAAGACTGGGGCCCCTGTCAGTCAAGAGAGACAAAGGCAGAGGGCCTGCGAGGAGGCAGCAAAAGAGAGCTTTGGAGGAGAGAGCAAGAGAGCTGGAAAATAGCAAGAGAGCCTGCAAAAAGAGACAGAAGCAGAGAAGCAAAGAAAGCAGCAGAAAGAGAAGCAGACAGAGAGTAGAGAGACAGAAGAGGAGAGAGAAGTAGAGCAAGAAGGCCAAAGCCAGAGCTAGAGAGCCAATGCTAAAAAGCCAGAGTGTGAGGCTGAGCCTGCTTCATAGGTCTCTCCTGACCTCGGGTCAGTCAGCTTGCATTAGATTTCCGTGTCCGAGTCATTATTTCGCCCGCCAGACATCCCGCGGTTCGGGACCCACCATCTCTGTCGAGGCTGGCTCCTCCGGCGGTGACAAAGATGGCCCCAGACTGGCCCATTAACAGCACAAAGAACAAATCCTGCCCACAGCAGGTGAAGAGATGACATCTTTAGATCACTGAAGATGACTGGACAGAAGGAAAAAGTAGCTCAGCCACTGCAGCAAGGTGCATGCCACACACATAGAAGACACCTCTGAAGCACCAGGTTCTGGTGAACAGGGGATACTGCATTGCAGGGCACCAGAGAACCTCTTCTTCATAAGGCCACTACTTGCAAGAGCAGGAAACAGCTGACTTTCCTAACACGTAGAAACAGACACAGACAGTTGGATAAAATGAGGTGACAGAGGAATATATCTCAAAGGAAGGAACAGAACAAAATCACAGCAAGAGAGCTAAATGGAACAGAGATAAGTAATATACCTGATAGAGAATTTAAAGTAATGGTCATAAAAATACTCACGGGAGGGGTGCCTGGGTGCCCAGTTGGTCAAGTGTCTGCCTTCAGCTCAGGTCATGATCTCTGGGTCCTGGGATCAAACCCTGCACTGGGCTTCCTGCTAAGAAGGCAGTTTGCTTCATCTCCCTCTCTCTTTCTCTCTCCCCTTCTCCCCTCAATCTCTCTAATAAATAAATTAAATCTTTTAAAAAAGATACTCACTGAACTTGAGAAAAGAGTGAAGGATCTCAGTGAGAACCTCTACAAAGAGATAGAAAACATAAAAAAAGAACCAAATATGGCATTAAAAATGCACCAGATAGAATAAATAGTAAGCTAGAAGAAACAGAAGAATGAAGCAGTGTCCTAGAGGACAAGGTAATGGAAAGTAATCAATCTGAGCCTGAGAAAGAAAAAAGATTAGTAAAAAATGAGAATAGGTTAAAGGAACACAGGGACACCATCACACATAACAACATACATATTACAGGAATCCCAGAAGGAGAAGAGAGAAAAGAGGGCAGAAAATTTATTTGAGAAAATAATAGCTAAAAACTTCTCTACTCTGGGAAAGGAAACAGAAATCCAGATCAAGGAGATGTAGAGAGACCCCAACAAAATCAACCCAAAGAGGTCCACACCAAAACAAATAGTAACTAACACATAGTGATAAGGAGAGAAATTTAAAAGCAGCAAGGGAAAAGAAAAAAGTTATATACAAAGAAACCTCATAAGGCTATCAGCTGAGTTTTTAGCAGAAACATTGCAGGCCAGAAGAAAGTGGCGTGATATATTCAAACTGCTGAAAGAAAGAAAAAAAAAAGCTGCCATCAAGAATACTCTACCCAGCAAGGTTACTGTTCAAAATAGGAGAGATAGAGTTTTCTAGACAATCAAAAGTTAAAGGAATTCATCACAGCTAAATCTGCCTTATAGGAAATGTTAAAGGGGACTCTGAGTGGAAAGATCGTAAGCAGGAGTAAGAAAACTAGGAAGCACAGAGTGGTAGAAAGTATATCCAGGGATGCCTGGGTGGCTTAGTTAGTTAAGCATCTGACTCTTTTTTTTTTTTTAAGATTTTATTTATTTGACAGAGAGAAACATAGCCAGAGAGGGAACACAAGCAAGGGGAGTGAGAGAGGGAGAAGCAGGCTTCCTGCCGAGCAAGGAGCCCGATGTGGGACTCGATCCCGGGTCTCCGGGATCATGACCTGAGCCAAAGGCAGTCGCTTAACCAACTGAGTCACCCAGGCGCCCAAGCATCTGACTCTTGATCTCAGTTCAGGTCTTGATCCCAGGGTCATGAGTTCAAGACCTATGTTGGGCCCCACAGCCAATTTACTTGTTTTAAAAAAAATAATAAAATTAAATTAAGTATATCCATAAAAATCAATCAGGGAGTCACAAAATAAAATAAAAGGATATAAAGTACGATAAAATATACCTAAAACATGGAAGGAGAGGAGTAAAAATTTAGTGTTTTTAGAATGGATTAACCGGTGCCTGCCTGGCTCAGTTGGTAAAGCATATGGCTCAACGGGGTTGAGTTCAAGCCCCATGTTGGATGTATAGATTACTTAAAAATAAAATCTTTTTTTAAAAGGTTTTATTTATTTGATAGAGAAAAACACAGCTAGCGAGGGAACAAAAGCAGGAGGATTGAGAGAGGGAGAAGCAGGCTTCCCACCAAGCAGGAACTGTGATGTGGGGATCAATCCTGAGACTCTGGGATCATGCCCTGAGCAGAAGGCAGACACTTAATGATTGAGCCACCCAGGTGCCCCTTAAAATTAAAATCTTAAAAAAAGTAACGGATTCAAATTTAAGAGACCATAAACTTAATATAGACTATTTTTTGCACAAGATGTTACATATAAACCTAATGGTAATCACAAATAAAAAAAAGCAGTAACAGATATGCAAAAAAAATAAATAAAGTAAAGGAATCTAAGTGTATCACTAGAGAAATCCAGCAAATCATGGGAAAAGAGAGTAAGAGAAGAAAGGAACAGAGAAAAACAAAAGCAGCAGTAAAACAAATAACAAAATAGCAATACGTATGTACCTATCAATAATTATTTTGACAGTCAAAAGACACAGGGTAATGGAATGGATAAAAAAGCAAGGCCCATCGATTTCCTGCCTTAAGAGGCTTATTTCAGACCTGAAGACACATGAAGAATGAAAGTGAAGGGATGGAAAAACATTTATCATGCAAACGGAGGTGAAAAGAAAGCCAGATGGCAATACTTATATTAGGCAAAATAGACTTTAAAACAAAGACTATAACAAGAGACAAAGGACACTAATCATAAAAGAACAATCCAATAAGAAGATATAACAACTGTAAAAACTTTTGCACCCAATATGGAAGCACCCAAATATATAAAACACCTACTAATAAACATAGAGGAAGTACATGACAGTATAACAATAAAGTAGAGGACGCTGATGCCCTACTTACGACAATGGACAGATCCTCCAAACAGAATATCAATAAGGAAACAGTGGCTTTGAATGATACATTGGACTAGATGGATACTAACAGACATATTCAGAACATTCTATCCTAAAATAGTAGAGTATGCATTCTTTTCAAGTGCACATGGAATATTTTCCAGAAGAGATCACAGTTAAGCCACAAAACAAGTCTCAACTTGTTGAATTCAAAAAGACCACAGTCATACCATGCCTCTTTTCTGACCAGAGAACTGTGAAACTAGAAATCAACCACAAGAAAAGAATCAGAAAAGAACCCAAATACATGGAAGTTAAATAATATGGTACTAAACAATGAATGGGCCAACCAAGAAATTGAAGAGGAAATTTAAAAAATACTTGGAGACAAAGGAAAATGAAAACACAATTGTCCAACTTTGTGATGCAGCAAAAGCTATTTTAAGAGGGAAATTTATAGTGTACAGGCCTACCTGAAGAAACAAGAAAAATCTCAAATAAACAACCTTTTATTATTATTATTATTGTTATTGTTAGGATAGTCACTATACACTACAACATTAGTTATTGATGTAGTGTTCCATGATTAATCATTTGCATATAACAACTTAACTTTACACCTAAAAGAGCTAGAAAAAGAACAAATAAAACCCCAAATCAGTAGAAGGAAAGAAATAATAAAGATTAGAGCAGAATCAAAATAGAAACAAACAAACAAACACAAAAACCAACAAAGAACAGATCAATGAAACCAGGAGCTGGTTCTCTGAAAAGAGCAATAAAATTGATAAACTTTTAGCCAGACTCATGAAAAAGAAAAAGAGAGCACACCTGGTGGCTTAGTCAGTTAAGCGTCTGACTCTTGATTTTGATCTCAGGGTTATGAGCCTGAGCCCGGTGTTGGGCTCCATGCTCAGTGCAAAGTCTGCTTGGGTTCTTTCTCTCTCTCTCTCCCTCTTCTCCTCCCCCTGCTATCTCTGTCTCTCAAATAAAATAAATAAATAAAATATTTTTTTAAAAAAGGAAAAAGAGAGAGGACTCAAACAAAATCAGAAATGAAGGAGGAGAAATAACAGATGACACCTCAGAAATATACAAAGAGAATATTATGAAAAATGATAGGCCAAAAAATTGGACAATCTAGAAGAAAAATGGATAAATTCCTAGAAATGCAAAACCTCCAAAAGCGGAATAAGGAAAAAATATTGAATGGACAACTTACTGGCAATGAAAATAAATCAGTAATCAAATAAGTCTAAGACCAGATGGCTTCACAGGTGAATTCTACTAAACATTTATTTATATATTTATATATTTATTTATTTATTAAAGATTAACTTTACTTGAGAAAGAGTGCACATGAAAGTGGGGGGAGGGGCAGACAGAGAGGGAGAAGCAGACCCTGTTGAGCAGGGAGCCCGATGTAGGGCTCAATCCCAGGACCCTGCGATCATGACCTGAGCTAAAGGCAGATGCTTAACTGACTGAGCCACCCAGGTACCCTGAATTCTACCAAACATTTAAAGGAAAGTTAATACCTATTCTTCTCAAACTATTCCAAAAATTAGAAGAGGAAGGAAAGCTTACAAGTTCATTCTATGAAGCCACCATTACCCTAATACCAAAACCAGATAAAATACTACCAAAAAAAAAAAAAAAAAAAGAGTGCTACAGGCCAATATTTCTAATGAACATAGATGCAAAAATTCTCAACAATTAGCAAACCAAATCCAACAATATATTAAAAAAATCATTCACCATGATCAAGTAGGATTTATTCCTGGGATGTAAATGTGGCTCAGTATTTGAAAATCAATCAATGTGAGACATTACGTCAACAGGAGAAAGGATAAAAACCATATGATCATTTTAAGAGATGCAAACAAAGCATTTGACAAAGAACAACATCTATTCATGATAAAAAATCCTCAACAAAGTAGGTTTAGAAGGAACATATCTTAACAAAATAAAACCATGTATGAAAAGTCCATGGTTAACATCATCCTCAGTGATGAAAAACTGGAAGTTTTCCCACAAGATCCAAACAAGATAAGGATGTCCTCTCTCACCACTTTCATTCAGTATAGTACTGGAAGTCCTAGCCACAGCAACCAGGCAAGAAAAAGAAAGGCTTCCAAATTGGTAAGGAAGAAATAAAACTTTCACTATTTGTAGATGACATGATACTAGATACAGAAAACCTTAACGACTCCACCAAACCTGACTAGAACTGATACCTGAATTCAGTAAAGTCATAGGACACAAAATCAATATACAGATACATGTTGCATTTCCATACACTAATAATGAAGTAGCAAAAAATAAAGAAAACAACCCCATTTACAATTGCACCAAAAATAATGAAAGTGCCTAAGAATAAACTTAAAGAATAAGATGAAAGATTTGTACTCCGAAAACAATAAAGCACTGATGAAAGAAATTATAGGTGACACAAACAAATGAAAGATATTCCTTGCTCATGGAATTGGGAGAACAGATACTGTTAAAATGCCCATACTACCCAAAGCCATCTACAGATTTAATGCAATCCACACCAAAATACAAACAGCATTTCTTTACAAAACTAGAAAAAAAAATCCTAAAACTTGTATGGAAGCACAAAAGACCCCAAATAGCCAAAGAAATCTTGAAAAAGAACAAAACAGGAGGTATCACAGATTTCAAGATATAATACAAAGCTGTAGTAATCAAAACAGTATGGTACTAGAATAAAAACACATACATAGATCAACAGAACAGAATAGAAAGCCCAGAAATAAACCCATGATTATATCATCAATTAATCTTTGACAAAGGAGGCAAGACTATGCTGTGGGAAAAAGACAGTCTCTTCAACAAATGGTATTGGGAAACCTGGACAGCTTACACACAAAAGAATAACACTGAGCCACTTTCATATACCATACACAAAAATAATGCCAAAATGGATTAAAGACCTACATGTGAAACCTCAAACCATAAAAATCCTAGAAGAGACCATAGGCAGTAATGTCTCTGACATCAGCTATAGCAACATTTTTCTATATATATCTCCTGAGGCAAAGGAAACAAAAGCAAAAATAAATTATCAGGACCACATGAAAATAAAAGCTTCTGCACAGCAAAGGAAATCATCAACAAAACAAAAATATAATCTACTGAATGGGAGAACATATTTGCCAGTGGTATATCTGATAAGTGGTTACTATCCAAAATACATAAAGAACTTATACAACTCAACACAAAAAGCCAAATAAACCAATTAGAAAATGGGCGGAAACCATGAATAGACATTTACTCCAAAGAAGATACCCAGATGGCCAACAGACATATGAAAAGATGCTCTACATCACTAATCATCAGAGAAATGCAAATCAAAGGCACACTATCACTTCACATCTGTCAGAACAACCAAAATCAAAAACACAAGAGCCAGAGGTGTTGGTGAAGATGTGGAGAAAAAATAACTCTTCTTCACCGTTGGTGAGAAATGCAAACTGGTGCCACCACTGTGGAAAACAGTCTGAAGTTTCCTTTAAAAAGTAATAAAATTACCACATAATCCAGTAATTCCACTACTGGCTATTTACTGAAAGAATACAAAACACTAATTTGAAAAGGTATATGCACTTCTATGCTTATTGCAGCATTATTTACAATAGCCAAAATACAGAAGGAATCCAAATGTCCATTGATAGATAAATGGGTACAGAAAATGTGGAGTATTTTATATATACCTATATATGTTATACATATATATGAATAATATATAAGAATAATATTTATATTATTTACATGAATTTATATTATTCATATATGAATAATATTCAGTCATAAAAAAGAATGAAATCTTGCTGTTTCCAACAACATGGAAGCATTGAGAGGGTAAATGCTGCACGAAATAAGCCAGTCAGAAGAAGATGTATATCATACAATTTCACTCATATGTGGAAATAAAACAAATGAACAAAGCAAAAAAAAGACAAACAAAAAAACAGACTCTCAAATATAGAGAACAAACCAGTGGTTGCCAGAGGGGAGGCACCTGGGTAGGGGGGTTGCACAAAATAGATCAAGGGGATTAAGAATACACTTATCATGATGAACAACTGAGTAATGAACAGAATTGGTGAATCACTAAATTATACACCTGAAACTAATATAACAGTGTACATTAATTATATTGGAATTGAAAATAATAATAAATTTAACAAATAATAAAAAATAAAAAGGCTTTTGGAGAAAGCGCTCAGTGGAGGGCTGTATCAATTACAAGGTCATTTTATACCTTATGGATTTAAGAGTCTGCGGACTGCTTTAATGGCTAAGTAATCACAGGCTCTTATTGTTTGCAAGGCGTGAATTTCTCTGGAAGTACACATCTTTAAAAAAATAAGTTTCAGCCTATTTCCATTTGCTTTACTCCAAGGTCAAGTAACCAAAGATTAGTCAGTCTTCAACTCTACTATCTGTGAAAATTTCTTTTTTTCTAAGAATAGGTGGTGCTTTGCCCATCCCCCAGTCCTTAGCTAAACTTGGGTTCTGCCTTCATGTTCTATCACATGCTGTAAGGAGTACAGGACTTTTAGAGACAAAGCTGTATCTTAATCAGTCTCTATTTTCCCATGGGCCAATTTCAACTGAAGGTTTTCTTTTGCTTATTGAAATTTTACTTAAGGATGGAAGACAAAAATAACTCAAGAAATAAATGCAAACAACAGAGCATGAGTTCAACTCCACAGAAATGGAATGGTTTTCTCTTTCTGATCCTAGGGAGGAGGTGAACTTGTACAAGGAGATGGCCTAACCACTTATCTAGACGAAATGGTCTGGAGTAAGACTATAACAAATTTCTCAAATAGTGAGAGAAATGTGGGCTTTGGTATCAGGGTGACCCGTCTCAGAACGCTGGGCCTCACTCACTCGCTGGGCAAGTCACCTCTTCATTGCTGAGCCCCTGTCATAGCACCTACACTTCTCAGGATGGTTGCAGGGATTAAAAGACATGTGGCTTACAAAGGAACCTCGAAACATTCATCACCAATTGTCAGCACCGGCCCAACTGTTTTCCTAGCACAAGTTCCCTATGAAGGAGCTATTGGTTAGGGAAGAGAATCTATTAAAATACTTAGAAATTCATCCTACCCAGTACTGAGATGAGAAGTCAAAAATAAAAACTAATAAGGACTCCAAGAAGAGATTCAGTCTACTTTATGACCTGAGAGTACCCACTTCATTATCCACCATTTCTCAGTAGGCTCTTTCTCAGACCATCATTTTGAAAGCTCGTTTTGTATTTATGACACAAATTCTTGCTTCTTTTTGCTTGGCCAGATTCCCTGAGCATAAAACAAAGTGGCCTGCCTCCAGTGAAACCAGCTAGCAGCAGCATGTAGATGAAAGTTGGAAGTGGATGTGAGCAGGGAAGAGAGACAGTGGATGCCTGACTTTGAAGGCTGGTGTGATGGATATTTGGCCAGCATGGGAGTGTTGTGCATAGGAGAGAGGAGTTTTGTTATTCAACTTCTAAGAATTTCTCCTACAGGAAGACTTATAAAAGCATACAAAAGTGTATAGTCAAGGACAGACTTGTGACAGTATTGTTTGTAAAAATGAACACTGGAGACTACCTAATGCCTATTACTAGGGGAATGGTTAAATACATGATAGTGTGAGCATCCTATGGAACATTACGTGGGGACCTAAAAGAGCAAGGTGTATTGTCTATATTGACACAAAAGCATAGTCCTGAGGTATTTTTGAGTAACATAAGCAATTTTCAGATTAGTATGTACCATATGATGAGAGAGACAGAGGGTGAGAGAGAGATGAACTTGGCAAAAGAGTGGGTCATGAAGGAGAAGGACTCTCACTTTTTGTACATTTTTATTTTGTTGCATCCTGTTTTATAAGAAGCACAGGTTGTTCTTCTAAAGTAAGCAAACAAACAGAAACCCCTCTTGGCTAAAGTATAAATGTATTAGAGTTCAAACAAGTTAAAAGAGGAAGTTAAAAGAGTTGTCCTCTCTTGTACCTTGCCACATGTTCTTTATACTCACACATGATAATCCTGGGGCACAGGTTTAGAGGGATGCTTGATCAGCAACTGGGCATCAGCCATTCAGTTAAGATGTGGTGGTTGCTTTCCAACAGGAGAGGAGTTGCTGGAATGGAGTCGTTAGTGGAGAGGTCACTTCTCTTTTGAAATTGCTTAGAATGAACAATTCAATCAACATATACATCTGTTTTCTCTAAACGGGGGACACTGCCCTCTCAAAACAGAGCTCATGGCTCTCTTGTCAGGAAAATGCTAGGCATGCCCTCTACTCACAGCCCGCTCATGGGGCCAGAGGTGTCTAGCCAGTGTTTTATGTCCACATAAAAACAGTTGCCTTGCCTGCAGTGCTGTGGGACAGCAGTTCTGACCACAGATGTCGAGGTCCGGTAGGCATGTGATCAGGGACTCACTCAAATCCTCAACACTCACAGTCTGGATGGAGATATGACACTTGAAGTCTGGCTTCTCAGATTCTTTAGAATAAAGCCCAGCATAATTTTCAGATTTCTCTTCGCAAGACCAGGCTAGCAATCTGAAGATATGGGAAATTGACATGTTCTTGTCTCTCCTTCTAGGACATTCGTTATCTTAGATAAATAAAAAGGGAAAGATATGAGATGTATGTAAAGAATGCATTTATCTGTTAGGGGTTTTGCACTATAGTTATAACAACACTGACATTCCATAGTGATGTATTTTCTAGGTGTCATTGTGGTTTCATTTTCAAAGGCATTAAACTTCATCAAGTTTTGTATATATTTGAGTTGCATCGTTTATCATGATTTGCAAACATCATTAAATGATGTGTCGGATGTAGTGCCCAGTCCTCATCGATTCTACTTAATGATCACTGTAGAATCTGTCCCACTGCCACTACTCTTCCTTCAATTTTATCCAGACTCTTCTAGTGATCCTATGACTGTTATTCTGATCACCACTCTCATATATACATACATATATATGCTGACAAATTAATCTTCCTAAAACACAGTGGCTGGGCATGTCACTATGTGTTAAAATGTTTTCAGCAGGACTGAGTAAGCCTTAACAGTCCACGCCCCTTAGCCTGGCTTTCCATGTCCCATAGTACTTGAGAGAAGCCTCAGTTCCCAGACATCCTTCAGTAACTTCCAGAGATCCTAAGTTCCAGGCAAATTGAATCATCCCTGCATTCCCCATGCAGTATGTTACTTCTACACTGGGTTATCTGCTAATATAGTTAACACTTGACATTTCCTCAGACTTCACCAGCTTGAGGATGAATATGGAAGCACATTAGCATCAATGCTCCAATCTCACTAGCTTCTCAGATACAGAAGTCCAAACCTCTACAACTTTTCTTTCAAATATTTGGACAATTCTAGTAGGGTGTCCCCATATATTGAAAGGACAGTTGAGCTGACAGCCAGGCATGCCGCTGGGTGCCTAGGAAGCTCTCTGTGGTGCCACTGGCTTCCCCATCACCTTCTGCTGGGCATCTTGAGCCCTTCTGAAGCCACAGCTGACCTTGGCAGAGTGAGAAAGAATGGCTCTCTCCTTTGTCACAGTCTGTTGGCGATATGTTAAAGCAGTGTTGTCTGGGCTCTAGCGTGTTACAGAATATAGAGAAAGAATAAGCTTTTATTTTGCAGTACTATTGGAATTAGACTTGCACCCAAAGTCTGCCTCACAGCTCCCAGGCGATGTTTAAAATTGCCACTTCTCTTTGATAATTTAGGGTTTTTTTTGTTCCTGGATCCTGCAGTTCATGCCTGGATTTTCTTCATGTAGGATGAGTTGTTCTGTAAGAGGTTTCTCAGGACCTCTGCAAAGAGATCTGAGCTGGACCTTGCTACGAGTTTACTAGACATGTCCAGAAGCTCTGGCTCTTGATGGTGCACTCAACTTCATTTATGAGTAGGAGACATCTTAGCCTTCAAGCAGGAGACTTTCCTTTTGTCTGCCCCATTACTTTAGCAGACAAACCTATGTCCCATCTCCCACAGAGGGACTTGGCTTGGGCAGGTTTCATGTTTACAAAAGAACACATACAATGTGATAGCATTTATATAAAGTTTAAAAATATGCAGGACCTGTTCCCCAAATATGTATAGAACATATGTGTTTGGGTAAACTCTAAAGGCAAGCAAGGTAGAGGGAGGAAAGTGTCAGGGAGGGATATGCAAAAGACATTACCCATATTGGTAATGTCTGATTTTTTTAGGCTGAGTGGTGGGTCCATGATGCTTGATTTTGTTATTATTTATAATAACATAATCATTACATATATATGAATTAAATCACATCCAAAATTTTAAATATGAATCATATCATAATTAAAAGTTTGTTCTGATTTAAGAAAACATGTAAATATTGATTTGTACTTTGTGCTTTCTTATCTCTTTGCTTTGTATTTTTATTACATTATTTTATTTTTTCAGTGTTCCAAGATTCATTGTTTATGCCCCACACCCAGTGCTCCATGTAATATGTGTCCTCAATACCCACCACCAGGCTCACCCATCCCTCTACCCTCCTCCCTTCCAAGACCCTCTGTTTCTGAGTCCAAAGTCTCTCATGTTTCATCTCCCTCCCTGATTACTTTTTTTAGTACTTCTCTTCTTTGTTGTCTACTCTAATCTTCAAGTTCTGGAGTGTTATTTCATATTTGCCTTCTTTTTCTTACCTTAAAGGCCGACCTTCTGTTTTTTCCTATGATTTTTTACCTCTGCTCCCTTTATGACTGCTAGCTTCTTTATTTAGTTCTTATAAATTTGTTTTTCACCTCCTGGGACTACATTGCCAGTGGTCAGCAGGTGCATTATTTTCTCTTAGTTTTTGTTTTCTGGAACAGTTTTCTGTGTACATTACATGATTCATTGTCTCTTAGAAGAGCTTTTCATTTTCTATGAGAGCAGGTTTTCTATTTCCTTTTTTTTGGCTGATGCTTGATAAAGATATACTTTTAGATATTTCATAGACTTTCATGGGCTACTCTGTAAACTTTTTTGGAAACTGGAGTTATGGCAGATTTTTAAGAGGTGCCAATAGTACAATGAAATGGAGATAGCCCCTAAGAAAAATGCTTCCTTAACAGTTTCTCCTTGGGAAATTTCTTTAGCCCCTACTCCAGCTAAAGAACACCTAGAGTAAGCATCTCTGTAGACATTAAAAATGATCATGTAGATGATTATTTATTGACATGGAAAGATGTTCATGACATATTAATAAATGAAATGTAGTATGCATATATGCACAATATTTATACATAATGTATATGATTTCGTTTTTATTTAAAGCCTTCTATACCTAAGCACATATATATGCAGATAAAAGTAGAAGGACAGGGGCGCCTGGGTGGCTCAGTTAGTTAAGCAACTGCCTTCGGCTCAGGTCATGATCCCGGGATCGAGTCCCATATCGGGCTCAGGTCATGATCCCGGGATCAAGTCCCATATCGGGCTCCCTGCTCCACGGGAAGCCTGCTTCTTCCCCTCTCACTCCCCCTGCTTGTGTTCCCTCTCTGGCTGTGTTTCTCTCTGTCAAATAAATAAAATCTTAAAAAAAAAGGTAGAAGGACATACTAATTTTATCTAATTGATAAAAATGTTAACAGTGGTTATCTTAGAGTGGTGGGATTTGAGATAATATTTTAGGTTAAATTTATATGACTTTCTCTGTTTTCTAAAGCACTTGAAATGAGCCTATGTAGCTTTTACAAAAACTGGCCAATTAAGTCCTATTTTGATTTTTTAAAAAAAGGTTTTGGTGAGATTAAGAAATTTCTCTTCAAAAGGTTTCAGGTTTTTTTGTTTTTGTTTTTGTTTTTAAATCTGCAAGTATACCTATCTGGCTGCATCCCTACCCTATAGCATTTAGCATATCATATTAGCAGATTTTAAAGTGAAAAAAAAAAAGAGTGAGAAATCCACATGGTCTCTCACTGTACACATATCAGAAATCACAGTAAGATACAGGTATAGGCCACATCACTCTGGTTGTGAGGGTAGGTCCTCCCTGAAGATAAGAGCACTGTAGAGGAGAGCAGGATGCACAGAGAGTGGACTGCAGAGAGGAAGGCCAGCTTCCTAGCACTGCAGAGTTCCCTCTAGGGAAATGGAGGTGTGTGAGTTTCTCCAGGGACCCAGCAGAGTACCCTCAAGGAAGGGGAAAAAAACCTCCCAGTAGTTTTTCTTAGGACAGAAGTATGCTCCTGATTGAACTGTCCCCACCTCAAATTCTAAGACACAAGTCAGCGGCAGCAGCAGTCGTGATCACTTGGTGGTGGGATGCCAATCTATTCCACTTTGCCTGGGACTTCCCTGTTTTAGCACAGACAGCCCTACATCCCTGGAAATCCCTCCGTCCCAGACAGAACTAGGATGTTCGTCTCCTAATACGGTGGGAACATCAGCAGGGGTCAGGGGATGTACTTGGCAGAGCAGCAAAAGGGTTTTAGAGGCCAGGACAATCAAACAAGAGAAGGTGGCAGTTGCCATAGTGACTGCAATGGGGTCTGTTAGAAATGATGCCAAGATACGGTGGTGTCATGGCAGCAGTGATCTGAGCTGCAAGGGAAGAGCTGGGTTGACAGCTCCAGCAGGAAGAGAAGGGTTTCCAGTTTTCCACTGTTGTTGTAATGAGGAAATCAAAGGTGTTGGGATGGAAGTGGAGGACCACCCACCTTGATGGAGGATCCAAGAACGACATTGACAAGACCACACTTACCTTACCATTGTCTCTGCAGCTCGTCAGTTGCCCCGCCCCCACACTTGGAACTTAGGAAACATGAGCAGGTTCTTTTCAGACTTCATCTAGTTTTGGGGACTACAGTCACCTTTTGCTCTTTTACACATCATCACTTATCTTCCTTGTTCACATTCTTCTGTTAAAAAAAAAAAAAGTCAAGTATTTCTTAATTCACCAGGCATTGGAACACGTACTACAGAAGAAATTCACTGAGTGATTTTGCACAAAGGGGAAAAGTCAGGAGTTGGTAACTGCTCCAAATCAAGGATTGAAAACTAGCACCTGGATAGGAAAGAGTAAGTCTACAGACCTATATGCTTGTTGAACAGGACCTGTGGTTCATTGGTCAAGAAACACTTTG